>JASXSY010002822.1:0-50908 GCA_034509805.1 Sipha maydis
CCACGTGAGTAGAAAACCTTGTAAACTTTAACGCACGCACACGTACATTAAAGCGTGTGTGTATTGAACTTATACGTATATATTATACAATTTATAATTATATAGGCATATATATATATATATATATATATTTAAGGGAGCTACCAAAACAAGGGCAAAACTAACCGAGTAATCCGAGCCGATGTATAAACAAAACGAAAAGTCGACCTGTTCGCATAATATAAGCTAATTCGTATTACATGCGTATGCATGTGTTCATGATACGTACCCCTGTTGCAGTGGTAGCTGAAAATATGTTGTCCACCGCGAGGTCGTAATCTTTTGCAGTATAATCGCATATTCCCTTTAGTTCGCTTTCGTTATACCACGAAAAAACCGTTAAACGATCGGGTTTACCGTATCACAAACTTCATTCTATGAATAATGCAATATATATATATATATATATATATATATATATATATATATATATATATATATATATATATATATATATATATATATATATATGTATAAATTGTCGTTAAAATACAGAGGTTTTTATCAACGTAGGCTGTATCGCTCTCCAGTAAGCAGAATAGAGAATGTTTTTTGGGTGATAGTGATGAGCGGTGAGCAAGTTTTGAGGCAATTAATTGTTGACGACAGTGACATAATTTGGGGAGGGAGACAACTCATACATTTGCTACAGTCTAGAGTTTAGCAAAGTCGGCTTATCATCAAAATATAAATACGTCTTTTATAAAGTCTTTTATATTGGCATCGTATAAATTGAAAAAGTTAGATGTGCACTTATGTACAAAATACAAATGATTATATTTGACGTCCCCCCTCCCCCTCGTTAATCGGCACGTTGGTTAATGAGCCTTCCAGTCGACTATTCAATAAAGAGTATGCCGTACATTAGAAAAAACCGAAGTTACGTCACTGGTGGTTAGTTTGTGTATTTATTATAGGGGTTTCCGTTTTCCGCCAAAATGACCCTCGCCAGTTATCACCATGACCGTTTCTCGCCTAGTTTGTATTCCGATTCCCATCAAAAAAAATTAATACATTTTTTTTGAGAAACCATGAATTGAATCCATCAAATAGTTGTGATTACGGGGGGGTTGGTTAGGGGTTATAACCCCCCTACCGAAGTGTCTTCGAAATTAACAATTAATTATTGAAAATTTGAAAAAAAAAACTCTAAAATATTATCACACTTTACAAAATATAATAAGGTTTATAATATATAACTACAGTATCATATGTAATTATAATAGTTCATTAATTGCTATTGAATTAACATTTACATGATAAGATTTATGTTTAGAGCATGGATATATAAAATATTCATTATACATATCCATGGTTTAAAGCTTTTTTTAAATTGTTTGTTGAATGTGAAAATTGACGATGACATCGACGAACTGGCAAAGCATCAAATTAAAAAATGAGCAGAAGTTTATAAATTAATTTTATATTCAAAATAATTACCTATTTATTATAATATTACAAACTATTTATTATTGTTATATTTTATTAATAACCTTTTTGTTTCATTAAGTTATTAAGAGTACTGGACGAATATTAAATTAACTAGTTTTTCGTATTGTAATACAAGATGAGGCGCGTATACATCGAATCATTACTAATTGACGGATTCAGTTCAGGGGTTCTCAAAAAAATGTATTAATTTTTTTTGGCGGAAAACGGCCATGGTGATAACGGGCTAGGGTCAATTTGGCGAAAAACGGTTACGCCCTTTATTATACTTATATTTATACATAAAATTAAAAACTAAAATACAGGCACTAATCTGCACAATGCACTATAGCTTATCTGTAACTATTGTAATTACGGATAGTGAACACCATATCAAATCAAATATTGTATTCCTTTATCTTATACTTGTTATTCAATTATATATTTTTCAATCATACCAATTTTGTTTTAATTTTTAGGTGGGCGTTAAAAAAATTTTGTTTCTCAGAGCAGCGAAAGTTTAAAAAAAATGAAAACCACTAGGCCACTCCATTAATACCGACATTCACCTTGTTAACGAAATATTAAAGTGATACAGTCTGCAGGACTCCGTGGACGGATTGAACCTGCAGTCGTTCCCAGTGTTGAGTCTAATCAAGATAAATTTATCTAGATAATTATCTAGTCCATAAAAAATATTGGCTGGTAGAAAATTTTTGAAATTTTAATAAAATTGTTTATAGTACATAGTTCTTACTTGTGTGAAACAAATGAATGGAAATAATAAACTGTTAAAAATAATAAGCAATAACAGTAATTAAAATTAATACTTAACCAATACACAATATTTATTTATTTTATAAAATTGCGACATATTTTTAACGCCTAAAACGAATATAAAATGTTTTATTCATGATAATTAATAACCAGATTTTCCGGAAAAATAATATAATAAAATCAGTTTTTTTTTTTAACATTGTTTGTTTTTTATCTAGATGAATTATGATTATCTTTTTTCTTTTATAAAAATAATTTTATATGAACTTATTTTTATCTTTATCTAAATTCATTTTTAGTATACTATCTCTATCTTTATCTAAATAATAAAGTATTTATCTGTGCTCAACACTGGTCGTTCCATTTGCACATAGCATACCAATTTACGATTAAATGAATCGAAATTTAACTGAGACGTATTCAAAGAATTTAAGATCTTTTTTTAACCACGTATTCATACTCCTCATCATGAAGGTACTACTTTCAGAGTTGTAACAAACTATATTTGTCAAGGTTCACCATTTTCTTGTTTTTACGAACAAAATCAATATTTCTGCGAAACATTTATGTATAATATTATAATCGAAAATTAGTTTGATTCAAATTGACAATTTCGCGATAAAAGTCTGACATTTTTTCCGTTTCATTTCCCCATCATCCGTACCGTGGCTTCACTCTATACTTCCGTTTCCGCTGCAGTTGGTTTCACCATAACTATAAAAACGAATGACGATGTCGGTCGGTCATGCGGTTTTCGGATATTTTCGATGACTACTCGTTAATACAACTTGTCAATATAATATTAGTATCCTTGAGTATCGACTTATAATAATAATAATAATAATAATAAATAAATTAACGAAATTGTTTGAGGCAATGTAAATAATTTTTAACGAACCGTAGTTTAAATTGCATGCATTGTAATATTAATTGTAATATTGATACTGAGTTTTCAGCTTTAAAATATTTCATTTAGAAATGTATTATTAAATTATTTAAGAAAATAAATGATTCACTAATTTTAGACTTAATGTCAAAATAATTAATTTTAATTACAATTTTTACTATTTTACTGTATTTGTACGATGTATGTTATGCGTTGATTATTGATTAATGATTATTGATTATTGATCGGCGTGTACGACAGTGTGTACGCACTCGTACGAACGCGTGTTATAGTGTTATAACTAGGTTCCACTTGCCTTCGCAAATCGCTATGCACACTATAGCGTAGGTATTGTGCGGCATTTCATTAAACCTTTTCACTCGTCTGCCAACCATCGAATGCAATTATTTACAATTGTATGCATATGTAAGATAGTACTGTACACGTAAATATATGACTTGCAAACGAATGTTATAGAAGCTGTGGTATAATAAAAAAGGAATCAAACCAAAAAAAGCTAACGAAGCTAATCCAACGACGTATTTTATGGTGTTTTAGTTGATTAATACAGTATGTATGTAGTAGCAACGGCTTAGCGATGGACAAATCCGATCACGGTCCAATCGAGAAGCAATGACCCCACGACCTGTGTTGCAGGTGTTGAATCAAACGCAACACGTTTTGTCCTAAAACTCGTGCAAATATTTTATGTGTTTGGTGGTGGTGTGCTCGTGCGAATTGCTCGCGTGTCGTGGAAGAAGTGGCGAGAGGGGTTTTGACCTACTCGTATTTTGACGTTTGTAAACGATTCGGCAGAAATATGTTTTAAACTTCATTGTAAACGATCCAACAGACCAACGTGTCGTGGTTTGACTACGGATTCGGTATCGTTTATTATGTAAATAATATATATTAATTTTTTTATGACACTTAGAAACTCTGTCCTCAACTGTCTTCGCTCAACGGCCCCCATCGTATTTCGTAATTTTCGTTATGACCACTGACTTATTTTCTTTTTAAAAAAACTGATATTTGGTTAACTATATGGTAACCACTGAAAACCACACGTTAGTTGGTACGATTCATGCGAAAGAGAAGATATCAACGACTTTATTTTTTATGTGAAACTGAGTGAATATATATATTATATTTACATATATAATCTATTGTATTGTATATTGTATCATATATTGTGTCTTTGTAAACGACTTCGACTAGAAGGATCACTCCGAAGATCAACAAATATGAAGTGATAGATAGGAAATGAGCTCCTGTTTTTATTTTAAGAGAAAATTGTTTGAATTTCCAAACGGTTTTCTAAATAATTGCGATAAACTAACGATAAGTTTTATATGTTACCTATAAAGCCCGGAATTGTACATTTCGCAATTTGTACAATGATTTTTGTACACATTGCGAATTGTACAATGTTGCTGTACAAACTAGATTGTACAAGTTCATTATACAATTCGCGATGTGTACAATAATCAATGTACAAATTGCAATACATTATCAATCATTGTACAAATCACAAAAATTTAAAAACATATTATATAAATTACTTATATAAATTGTTCGTATAAAAAAAATATTATTATAGAACACAAGGTCGGCGAGAGGGTAGATGAGTGCTAAAGCCCCGGGGCCTGTATCTCTGAAATGACCCGTCATCTCAGCTTTTTATTCAAAATTATTTTATAATGTCATTATATTGTCCGCAGCATAAGATACAAATTTTAATATTTTTTTTGTACTAAAGTATGTACAAGTAGTATGTATCTTGGCCAAACAAATGTAAGGAGGCCTTTAAAATATCTCGACGGCCCTGATAAAACTACATATTTCTGTCTACAGTATATAGGTACCTATTGTAATATAAAATTAAATACGTGAATCTATTATAAGATATATGTAGAATTTTCAAATTTCATGAAATTTATTTTCTTGAAATATTTTATGAAAATTTCATGAAATATTTCATTTCAATGAAAAATTAAAATTAAAAATATTGATTGAAATAATTGAAAATAATCGGATTAGATTTTGATTTAAATTATTAAATATTAAAAATATAATATGTGTTAATTATTTATATTTTAATAAGTAAACAGCTAATAATAATCAAAACAAATTAACAAAAGATACCCAAATGATAAGTGATAACCGATGTATAATACAGTTTAATTAATACCAATATACCATATTTTAAGTAGTTATACAGTTAACAAACTTAATTTATAACCATTAATATCATAAATCATATTATAGTAGTTCGTATAGTAGTTAATATAAATTATAACTCATGAGTTATTCATTATCAATATTTTACGCGTATAAACAACATATAATTTATAATCATCTATAATCGAACAAGTTTAAAAGAAGAAAAAATATATTTCAATATTTCATTGAAATATTTCAAGAAGAGTGAAATTTTCAATTTTGAAATATTTCAAATTCAGAACTCTAGATACATGTCATTTCATATAGTGTTATGAGTTGTGTTTCCAACGTTATGTGGAATCTAATATATTAGTAAAGGTATAATGCAATAAAAATCTTAATGATTTAACGATACTGTCGTTGAGTCGTTGAGACGTTAAAAAATATAATTTAAAAAGATTTTAGTATGGACTAGTGCAATGTGCTTGGCAATCATCAATATTTCAACTTATATTAGTGTGCCTATAGTATTATGCAATTGTGCAAAATTAGTGAAATTGAAAATAATATTAAATTGTATATATAATAATAGCTATTTTAATAATATTACATTTTGTGATTTGTGCAATGATTGTATGCATTTCGCAATTTGTACAGTAATTATTGTACACATCACGAATTGTATGATGAACTTGTACAATCTAGTTACTTTGTACAGCAATATTGTACAATTCGCAATGTGTACAAAAATCACTGTACAAATTGCAAAATGTACGAATCCGGACTTTGTATGTAACACATATATAAAAAAAAAGGTTCAACAAAATCGTAATTCAAAAAAATAATAATCTAGAGACTTGAAATTTTTATCAAATACTTATACTACCGTTTAGTGAAAATAATTCAGTTTTTCATTATTTATTTTTAGAAATGTTCATATTTACTTAACTATATTTTAAAAATATCAATTGAATAATTTTGATTTTACAATTAATCATGAATATTAATATTAAGTTCCTCATGGATAATTATTTCAATGTGTTTTCAAAGTTTTAAGTGTTTACACTTAAGGTTTGAATGTGAAATATCAATTTTTTCGTAATATATTATTTGTAACCAAAAGTTTAAATATAACTGAAAGTTACAAAAACTTTTTATAATCGTTATAGAATGAAATTTTAACAAATTTTCATTAAACGATATTAGTTATTAATTTATTTAGTTATAGACAATTCATATTTTCGAGAGTAACGATAAATTGGTTAAAAGTTTTAAAAGAACAATACTGCTATACCATTCACCCATACCAGTATCTCACCCGACCGTGATGTCTCACTTGATCTAAGATTTTCGCCATTTATGCATAGATTTTTGCATTTATCATTTGTCACATACACATTTTAGCAAATATATACTACATTGATATGAATTTTCTAATGTTCTAAGAATGTATCTCAACGAAATATTGGGTTGTAACGTTTGAGTTACCAGACGCATATCTTACGGGAATGTCCTTTTTTGTAACCATCCCCGTCATTGTCCACTATCACTCTGCTGTACAGAAAAATGTGCAGTTTTCTTGAACACATCCCGTTATTAACTTAAAGCTTAGAACATTGTATATTTCACTTGGCATATTCTGAAAATTGTTTTCCCTTATCAATTGTCAACAACATATGGACCGAAAAAAAAGAAGATAATGGTAGTGAAAACAAATAAAACTGAGCAGCCGAGGAATTTGTATGGAAACTTTTGCAAATTGTATATCATACAAGACATTTCATAATATGTATTTGCCTTGTGATTCACCGCCAGCTGATATTTACAATCTTTACAATATAAGGTAACAATAAACATTTTTTATTTTTATTTTAACACAGTCAGCTAAGGAGCGCTGTCAAAAGACAAACATGTATAAAAAACAAACGGTTGAGTCAAAAATAATTTGACTCATCGCATACGCTCTACCATACATTTTAAATGACATTATTTATACAAATTTTCATATACCTTTTGTTAGAGAAGCTGCAAAACAACCATACGGAAAATTTCACTAATGACTCCACATTCAAGACATATACTTAAACTCCCTTCTGGGATCTGGGTAATTGTATAAGGAAACTCAAGTGACCCAAGGATTTTTTAGTTGGTGAATAAGCTGATTAACGTAGTATCTATATATATAATAACGTAAAATTAAAAAGTAAATTAATTTTACTTCTTAAAAATATAATATGTATAAGCCGAAGTACTGTCGTTGGATGGCTTTTTAAATTCAACCTTTCATTCGATGTAATATTACTATTATTTATACAAGTAAGAGCTCTTTGTGAATGCTTATTATTAAAAATACTATTGTTTTCAATAATCACTAATTTTTGTTGTACCATACGTGCACAGTTTTTGTGATTTTAAAAATCAAATATAAAACAAAATAAAACAATTATAATTTTAACTGCCATATATTACGTGTTTATAAATTAAACTAATATAAAAGTTTTAAGAATCAGTTTCTTCGTGCCAAACATTTTTAATGTTAATTAAATGAAATATATTGAAAACGATAAAATCAAGTTATTTAAAAAATATATAAAAACCAATATTTGTAATGTTTTTTCTTCAGCTCAACAAAATATACATTATATTTGAACGATTGAGCTGAACTATTGTTCTATTCAAGAAATGACCGTACTCGTGAGCCCTACACAAAATGAGACATGTGACTCCCTATAATATCAGAATACATCATAAATTATCATTCCTCAGACGTTCGTAAATGGACGTTTTGCATATTTACAGCTGTATAAATGATCACGGAGCGTGGCTGACACATCAACTCTAACACGTCTCCATCACCGAACACGTGACTCGCAAGTCATAGCAAATTCAAGTGTTGGCAATTGTATGGGTACACTACGTTAAAAAAAGCCATTGCGATTCTATAATTTCATATTTACTAAACATCAGTGGTGTATTGGTAAATATATTTATGTGTGTACGCACTAATAAAATATGGATATTTATTCTAAAATAATGTTCTTGCTTTGCTCGAAAATTTTTTTTCACGACACGCTCGAATAAATTTAATAAATGTAAATCCCTTACTTGTTTATAACTTCTGATAACACTATAAAATACAACATCACAATATATTTACATTGGCCGTGCGTTTTAAATTGCATGATGAAGATTTAAGAACCATGGACTGAATGTTTACACTCCACATTATATTTAATAACATATATTTTTCAAAATGTTATTTACTAAATTTAACTTTTATTACATTAAATACAGTGTACCTACACCATAATTTTCAAAAGATAAATACTTCACAAGTTGACAAAAAAAATTTCCAATGAACTATTAATTAATTTATTTATTTTTTTTTGGTTTTCGAGTTATTTGAAAAGAGTATACCCATAAAATTATATTTTACATTAGGTAAAATACACCGAAAATCAAAAATCTGCTGACGGTTGTTCGGCGTATTCCTGCGTATTCATATCAATACATCCTTGCTAAGCACGTGATGTAATAGCAGTATTGCATAAGTCTAAACTAAATGGTGTAACAATAGGATTTTTTTCAACCCATTTCAACCCAGTAAAAACTATCAAAGTCATCAAATCTATTGATCAATTGATCAAAACAATCACATTTCAAAAATACGTGTATGAGTGAGTTATTAGTTGATTACTACTTTTTCATCTAAAATAATGAACATAAAGCAACTTAGTATTACATTATAATAAGAATAACACTAAGAAACGGATTTTAATGTAAAATTAATTTTTTCTGAATGTCCTAAGACATTGATTTCCAAGCACATGGCTCATTTTTAGTTTATTTTAGATTCTGAACGGAGTGAAGAATGTATTGATTTTACAATGATGTGTGTTTTTTTTTTTTTTGTGTCTGTCGACACGATTTGGGGCAGTAAAAATGCTTCGATTGCCTTATGTAGCAACTTTACTGGAAGAAAAGTGAATCTATTTGGTACTTTGGGGGGTAAAAAGTAAAAAATTTCCAATATTTTTTAAATGCGACGGGAAAAACCATAAAAAAATTTGGGAAAAACGGGAGTTTTTACGCAAAACCAGTTTTTGACATAATCAAATTTTTTATTTTGCTATAACTCAAAAACTAATCGATGTAAATACTTGAAATTTTCACCAAATGTTTAGATTAGCGTTCTCTATAAACCATTAAATTTTCAAAGTATTTTGATTTTTATAAAGCTATTTATAGACAATTGAAATTTTCAATATTTTTAAGTATTTTTTTTTTAAATAACGATAAAATTTTTTTGGCTGCCTAGAAAATCTTGAAAATTTAATACAAGGTTTCTTATAAGCTGTTCCTTAACTGATAAAAAAAAATCTAAAATCGTAAGTCACAATTTTTTTTTATAAGTGCTCAAAGTTACAATTTATACGAAATATGTAAAAATCACGATAATTTGCAAGTTATTTTGTAGATAAAAATTCATAAAATTTTTTCTGTTCATACTTAAGATTCAAAATTTTAACACGAGGTTATGTATAAGCTACTCTTCAAAAATCTTTAAAAAAATTTCTACCGGAATTAGAGGAAAAAATTTTATGACTGCTTGAAATTTAAATATTTACGAAATTGCATAAAATAGCGATTTATTCTCAAACGATTTTAAATATTTTTTATAATTCAAAAAGTATAAGTCGCAGATTTTTGAAATTTCTACCAGCTGTTAAGATTGGTATTTCCTTTATGTCATATTTTTTTCAAAATATTATATTGATTTTTAAGCCACTTATAGGCATTTAAAATATTCGATTTTTTTAAATTTTTTTTTATAATCGGTGATAAAAAAAATTTGGCTCGTACAAAATACTTGAAAATTTAATAGAAGACTCCACAGAAGTAGTTCTTAAAGTCATTCAAAAATTATTAAAATCCATAGGCACAATTTTTTTTTATAAGCGTTTGAACATCGAATATTGACATAAAATTACATGTAAAATATAATATAATGTAGAATGTTCTAGACTGACAAATGATATCGGTTTTTTTAAAATGCCCTAACTCAAAAACGAAAAACCGCAACAACTTGAAATTATCATTAAATCTTTATATTGACGTTTTCTATACATGGTTAAAATTTCAAGGTATTTTGACATATTTTGACTTATTTATAGACAATTTAAATTTTCGGTTTTTCTAAATTTTTCGTTTAAAAATAAAATATACTTATATAATATTTATAAATAACATTGTATTATATTCTAGACTAACATATGAACTCCGTTCAGAATCGTTATTCGTATACAATGATATCTATCATTGCATTCAAATTTAACAAATCCATTATAATAATGACCTATCCTATAAGCGAGGTGCACTCCACCCCTAACTGTACAGCAGAGCGAGGCCCATCCGGTTCTTTTTTATATTTTAAAGTACTTTTTTTTTTTTTTTAATAATGAATAAAGTTTGATAAAAATGTAGTTATTAATATTTATCTGAAATGTATGCTAAGATTTTGAAAATAAATGTTAGGATGAAAAGAAGATAGAATAAGATGATCAATTAATAAGAATAAGAATTTATTTAATAAAAAACAAGTTTACTCGTAACAATTTTATTTTTATATTTTAAATGTATGTTATGAATGCATTAAATCGTAACTTTAAGTCATTTATTTTATTTTTTAGTGCATTGAAATCCATTCCTCAGTCGTTTCTGTAGTTTTATATTAATATTTGGACCTATCAGTTATACATCACCTACTGACGACCCACCCGCAAACGTACCTTAAACGATGTAGCGGTTGTTACATTCAGTGATACGGTAAGTGTAACGTAAGCCAATTGGCGAGATTGCGCGTGTTCGGTTCAGGGTTATACGATCTCTTTATATTTTTAAGTAACCGTCTATTTTCGACACCCAATCTCACCGTACGAATACCCCGCCTTCCAGACTTCCTCCCTTGCGATCCATGAGTTACGAACCCTTGTGCATTGGCTCTACGATCTCAGAATTCACGATTTATATATGCACCGTTCGATATCTTGTCGCACAAGAACGGTCGGCACGGGCGTCGAACGAGTAAGGAAGAAATAAATAAATCGCTTCAATGGTCGAGCATAAATTATCGTCCGAAAAACGCAAACTAATCCGAGTCGGGGTGACTATACGGGCAACGTGACCTTAGGGCAGAAAAACGTAGATACATTTCCCATCCGTTTCGATAGCGTTTTGAATTTTCAAAAAATCGTTCATGCGGAACATGCTCGACGTAACAACGTAAAATTCTAAAGGTAATTTTGCTCGCGTTTTAATAATTTTCCGACAGCGATTAAAAATCCATGGACATTTGTTTTATAAAGACTTTCGCGTAACCATATGCATACCGGCATATAGCACTGGGAAACTGAGAAATATCTCAAACAGATGATATAACAACATTTATTATCTCTTATGCAATAAAATAACAAACACACGATCGGTAGAATTCGTTTCTGGTTCATATTTTTTTTTTTTTTTTTTTAACTTTCCACCATTCATAATGTTTCAATTGTTTACACTTATTGTGTATACATTTCCACATTTCACTGATTCCCCATTCACCAGCGTCACATAATGTATAGCTTATAGAATTTTCTGGGTCATAACTTTTCCTAGGATTTTCGACGTTTCTAAATGTTTTAACTTATAACGCCAATCGTGTGCATTCACGATTCTCTATTCATCGTATACCTACATTTAAATTAATACTTTCGTCTTTCGCAGACGTGACGCGTTTACTATTAATTTATTTCGATAAAGCACGATTTACAAGTTCTATTTTGTGCGTTGCATAACAACGGTCTTCGATAGTTTTACATGCTCGCCATTTTTTTTTTTTTTATCAAAATCACACACCCGTCCGATTACTATCGGTGTACTTATAATACTTGGTTTCTTCTCTTGTTACATATTTCCTACGGTCTATCACGCGTACAAATATACACAACCAACAGCGGATTATTCCATGATTTTATAACAGTAAACCTATTCGTATCTATTTCGCGGTTAAAAATTTTAATGTAAATATAAAAATGCTGTGTTATATTCGTCAGATACACGTTGCCCAGGTGATGTAAAACGAAAAGTAATTGATGCTTTGAACTTGTTCACATTGGTTGTAACTTTCGGCAGATCGGGCAAGGTTTATGAACCCTTACGAAACCAGCAAAACATTTATAATGTCGACGGATATTGGGATCAACTTGCGAATGCAAAACAAACATAATGTTTTGGTCGATATTGCGAGATTATGTGGGAAAGAACCAATCAAACAACACATGTTATCGTAACAAAACGAAATAGCATTCGTCGCAACGACACCATAACATATAATAATTATTATTGCGCCGTATTTTAATGCACTAATTTGCAACTAAGTAACGGCGAAATGATAATAATTGGTCGGCGTATTAGATGTCATAACAGTCATTAGACTAAATGTATTCCCGTACATATAACTTTCTCTAGATCGATCAAACTGGAAACTCGTAGAATTTTGAAGGGAAACTTTACAATATGATTATTAGGATGAGAAATTAAAGTAACTCCTACTAAGGTTTCTGAGTTAAGATTCTACACAATTTTTTGTTTAGGAATACGAAACGTCGAACGAATCCGTGTGCTATAGTAACTATAAGTTGTCGTTTTGGTTTTGATTTAAAATAAAAATTCATGGTGTAACATATATTTAAATATATTGTATATCATAATTAATATAAGAATTTTCATTTTGTCTTTTATCATTTAAATTTACGTACTTAAAATATTATATACTGGATTGAACTTTTTTGAACATTCGGTAAATAATTAAATTGTATTGGTGAATATTTATTTGATCAGATTATAAACTATAAAAGTTCAAGTATAAAACCTTATTTTTCTAATAAACAAGAATATACATATTTACGTAATACATCAAAATGACAATACCTAAACCAATAACCAAATTTTTTTTTTTTTGCGTATTGACTATATTGAAATATAATCGGAATTAGGTTTTATCTTATGTACAATAAATAAAAAAATAAAAATGTAATATTACTAAGTCAATAAAAAATACATTAAGAATAGATATTTTAACTGTACGAATAGATATTGCTATGTATATATAGAATATTGACCATTGAAAAATAAAATAAAATGCCTTTAAAAAAAATAAACCATACTCGTATTTTGTCAACAAAATATTTTATTATATTTTAATTGGTTTTGATTTAAATTCATATAAATATTTAAACTACCATGGAATACGTATTAAAAGATATTTTTTTAATTAATTTAATAAATAAATTTATTAAACAATTACAGTAAATTAGAGTAAATTGTTCAGATTATTTTATTAAATCGTATAGATTTTCGTTAATAACTTTTATGGAAATCTCTTTACGATACATGTTCACTATAAAACTTTTATCGTTCATATATTTATAAAATGTTGTTAAAGCATATCTTCTTTGTACATCTTGCAATCTTTTGATCTTTATTTTTTAAACATCAAAAAATCGTTTGTTATAACCAATCGGTTTATTTAATACCTTATCGCTAAAAATTTATTTATGTATGATTATAAGCTATAGGTTTAGATGAGGTAGGTAATTAAACTATAACTTCACAATAGTTTTAAATTTGATGTGATTAATTTATTGAAAAATAAAAAATAAAAAATGAAAATCCGTGATATTTGGTTTCGTATAATATTACCTTAAGCAATACTATGGGCATTTGTATACAGAGCTTTTGATAAAGATATACTTCAGTTTTATTCATTCTCTGGTTTTTCAAAGTATTCACAATTACATCAAAATAATGAAAAATTATATAATATAATAAAATAATGGTATTATGCATTTAGTTATACACAAATATACAGTACGGGGTTACGGGTGAGTCATTTTGGAATCATTCTTCCCTTTAATGTATTTTGTAATAATACATTTTATAGTTATACGTTTGTCTTCAAAATGTTCAATGTTTAAATATTTCGATGGAGTTCAATCAATAAAGTCTTAATGTATATTATTTCTTATGAAATGAATATAAATATACACAATATACGGTTTAATATTGATTTCAGTTTTAAGTCACAACGAAAAAAAAAATAATACATTTTTATGCACTGCTATTATTTAGCTTTGCACAAATTTCTTTTTTTTATATTTGTTGTGTTTTGGGTACACCATTTATACTATAGGAATCGCTAAAGTCATTACAATTAATTTAAGTTCCTCATATATTTAGTAGGGTGGGTCAAGCTCAAAAATATGGTCTCGAACCGAACCTTTCAATAGTATGTCGAACCGAACTCGAACCAAACCTTAATGTGTCCAACCAAACTCTATAATTTTATTTCGATCTAAGCAATTTAGTGTGATACCGACTATCGAATCTAACCGAACATTTAATATTGAACATTTATCAGTTTTTAGTGTAGACTTTATAATCATAGTCATTACACCCATCTCTTTTTTTATATTGCAAAAACTGTTAGGTACTAATTGTTTTGAAAAAAAAATAAAATGCAAAAAAATGATTTCAGATTTAAAACCGTAACTATGCATATTTAAAAGATCTAATACATTATTGATAATTTTTAGTCTTTAATTTAAAATTTAAAATACCAAACATAAATGTAACATTCACAATGTAACTAAATAGTAAATAATTGAAAAATTAATTATAAAATAAAAAGTAAATTAATAATATATAATTATAATCATTTGTTATTTACAATTTATAATTCATATTATTTTATAAGTTATAATATTGCACGGATTATTTTTTATATTTTTTTAAACATGTTGGTACAACATGTCTTTTTTATTTATAAAGTATTTCAAATACTCTACAAATAAAATAAAAATTAAATTAAATATTATTTATAAACATCTTACTTCCATATATAATGATGATCGATTTTTGACAGATAAAGTTTCTCTTTAGTATATGATAGTGATGGGTGGAAATGTTCGAATCTCAAACCGGACCGAACATCAAAGGTTTGATGTTTGTTTCAGTTAAAAATTTGAACTCGATATGAAAAAAAAATCGAACAGAATTAACAAGCATCTTTTACTATTCGAAAATTGAATTTGAAAATATTTGTCGAACCAGACTTACTGGCCATGATAGTTGGAAAACCAAATATTTGTACAACTTTTCAAATATTAGTTTTGAAAAATAAGTAATGTGTTCGAGTTCGAGTTCGACTTAAAATCATAATAGGTTCGGATCGGTTCAATAGAAAATATGAAGGTTCGGTTCAGTTCGAGTTCGAAAAATCAGGGTTCGACCCATCACTGGTATGTATAGTATATATAGTTGTTGTAAGAAGATATTAAGATGTAATAAACTACACTATAGTCATTAATAGCAAATGCGTAAGTATAATGCGTATTATGTTGGGTAACGACTATTGAATAAGACTAACTAATGTTACTAAATATAAGTAATAATATTGATAATAAATTACAATAACATTAAAATCAATAATCATTAATCGATATTAATATTAGGTTTTAATTTTGTTGAGCCTATTATGGACTTCGATTATACTATAAATTATAAATTATAAATAGTGCGAAAATAAAATAATTATCCAAGTCTATAAATAATTCAATAGCACAAGAAATAATCGATGCCCAAACAGTATCGTTATCGTGGTTTTAATTTTACTTCTTAAATATTAAAATATATGCTATATAGTATATAATTTAGATAGACAATCGACAAAAATTAAATAAACATAACAATATTTATATGGTACTTTGATGGAAATTATTTTATGAATTTTCCAACAATATTCTAAATAAATATGATAATTTATAAAAAACATATATAAAAAATGCACGGTTTATTGTGTACCAGTTTTTGACATAGTTGAATTTTTATTTTCATTGTAATTAGCACAGGCAAACGTAAAAAAAAATGTATTAAGAAATGTAGATCTATTATTAAATCAACCTTTTTAGAAATATAAAATTGTTCAACTGATTTGTTTCATTCATAATTATTTTTTTTAAAAAAAAAAAAAAAAACAATGGTACATCAGGTTTAAGTTCAAAATATCAACACAGCAATATTGTTTACCAGTCTCTATATCTTAACCGATTTTTAAGTGTCATCCGATTTGTGAACAAAAATTTTATATTTTTCTTTTTTTTTTAAATTTGAAAACCAAATGGAAATGACATTTAACTTATGAGCGTAACAATTTCTTACAATACCTAGGTACTAAAATTATTAATTTACGAGTTTAATATAAATTAATATTAAATACTATTAAGACGATTAATGTTAGATTGCTTAATCAAATATGATCAAAATGGCATTACTAAAACGTTTAATGTGCCCAAAACAGTGTGTGTTTAATAATGTGGGTTACGAAAAGTCGTATATAAATGGTGGTGATTTGATTGAGATGATTAAAATCTCATGCTAATGAAACGTTATTGGTTAAGACTAAAACTATGAGTATAGGTATCTCCGTAGAAATTATAATACGTATTCAAACCAATGAAATTGGTTATAAACATTTTGATAAGCCTAACTGGAGTTCGTTAATGAATTGTGTGATGAATTGTTTACTGATATCAGCCGTACGATGATTTTAGCGTTTATGAGGAAACACAATATTCGTGTCTTAGAATTATGAGTTATGTCTGAAATTTAAAAATAAAAACTTGATTATTTATCGTATTTACTCCCTATTTAGTTGTACAAATATATATTACTAGGACTTGAACTATTTGTGTGTCGTCCATCCAAGGTGTGTACAAAAGTTATGTTACTGGAACACTACAATTTGGTGCGTTTCCAGTGCCAGAACAAAATATGATAAATTACTGTACTCAAAACTTTCGATCCCAAAACGCGTGGTCATAAAATTAAAGATAAACACTTCTGTTCTCGTTAAATTTGTAGTTACATAAATTACTCAGACGTGTTTCATGGTGTACTCGTTACATTGTTTAAACAATACACGTCATTATTATTGTATCAATAATTATTTATGAAGTTTGATTGTTGAAATTCGATCGAAATTTGCTTATCTACGGTTACGTAAAACATTTGTGTGAAAAATCGTATTGATTTAAAATGTACTCAGAGGAATAAAATCATCGTATCTGTATTGCAACATCATTTAAATCGATGAACAAATGAACAACTGAATTGAATATTTTTAAGACTATTAGTTCAAGCGTCATCGGAATGTTCCATTTAAATGGTATTCAACTTTATTGGTTTAATGTATGTACTAAAGAATGATTCATTCGATAGCAGTTACATTCTCAAATGCATTTCGAATGTAGTTTTTAATTAATCTACAATACATTATGATATTTTATCGTTATGAATAAAATATAGGTTGAGCGATGTGGACAATTGTCTGGCTGTGCTTAACTCGACATCAGCCATTTGCGTTATCATATTATTATCTGTTTCAAAGTATTGAGAAATCATTACGTTCGAAAATCGATCCCGAAAACGATACGAAAGAGTTCTAAATAAGTATTCATGAGACATGACTTTAAATAGATTTTAACTTTAATTGGATATTATACGAGTATAGTCAAGAATGCGAATAACTTAGTGTTGAAATGTCGGTATAAAAAATAATTATCGAACTTGAAGAAATGCAAAAGTATAAATGTTTCATTGAATATTTTTCATTGTAATTCTTACGTTATATGTACACTTTAAATATTCAATAAACGATTTTTGATGTTTTCAAATTAAATTAAAATAATAACAGCAGTAATATTAATAACGAATGCACTTCGATTTGGTAAGCAATTTGCAAGGTTCTAGAAATATAATTAAATTTAATATAAAATATTAAATTGGGAAATTTATAAAAAAATGTTTTTTCGATATTATGTGCAAACACTAAAATTTAGTTAAAATATCGCGTGTTTATAAATTATTATTATAAGTTATTGAGGAAAATGTTTAAAAATTTCTCGGTAAAAGTTTTTCTAATTTTTTCCGGATTCAAAAAATTGTTCGACAGTAAACAAAGTATAAAATATATCGTAGTATAGGAACATCGTGTATAAACAATATATTAATTATTATGAGACATTTGCGCATATAGTACACAAACCTATAAATTTATTAAGTACTTAATTGTTATAACAATAAATATGATTATTATAGGGTATTAGTTATTACGGAACCAATAATATTGGTGTTCTATGTTTGGACATTTATTAAAAATGCAATTTATCGCAGGTACAGAAATAAACACACGCACCCACACATACACATATATAAGTATAATTTTAATACGAATTCAATACCATATATTGAATTAAATTAATGTGTTTCTGAAATAACAGCGGTATTATAAAAAAAAAAAAAATGTAGCTTCGATATAAAACATTAAAACACCATTATGTATTTCACGTATAATAATATACCATTTTTATACGACGTATATTAAACCAAAACGTTCATCTCAATAAGAAAGATGGTGTTTCGATTTTCAGATATTCATAATATAGAAAATATTTTAATTAGAAAAAAATTACTAAAAAAGAAAAAAGCGTATCTGCAGTGTATACCTCATCAGTGATTATGAGCTTATTGATGGCCATATTTTAATAACTCTAGAAATAACTTTTCATTCTTTATTTCATGGCAACATTAAAATGTCAGTCATTTTAGGCCTTAAATGCTTACGAAGAGCAATATCGTTTAAAATGTTGACTCTTTTTACGTAATCAGCTCACATCAGTTCAATTGAATACAATTTGATGTAGTTTTACTGTTAAACATATCGTATAAGTAGTATTTGTTATTTTGGTGTAATTATAATTAATTTTATAATTTTATTTTATGGGAGGTAGGAGAGTAATAATATATTATTATTATTATAATTAAAATCATACATTTTGTTCATGAAAAATGATTGAAATACTATAATCGAAAATTAAATTATTAAATGCATAATGAAAAATTAAATGTTATTGATAAATTAACTTGATTGCAGTTTGTAAATAAACGTAAATACGTTCCCAATCATTAGATATTATGTTTCCAAATATAAAAAATTATAAACTAATTGACTATATTGTAATACTAAAATACCATTATTAATCGGATAATGATCATCATTAAAATAAAATAAATCGTTTTCAATACTTTAAGTCTATCATATTATGGAAACGATTTATCACTT
This sequence comes from Sipha maydis, assembly GCA_034509805.1. NCBI lineage: Eukaryota > Metazoa > Arthropoda > Insecta > Hemiptera > Aphididae > Sipha > Sipha maydis. The sequence goes on from JASXSY010002822.1 coordinate 19,518, forward strand.
AATCGAGTAACTTTATTTTCAAAGCTACCTCCATAAGTGTACACTTTTATTTTATCTCAAAAAAACACGAATGTTATAATAAATTGTGCGAACAAAAACGTCGTAGTTAAAAAACTATATTGCCCAATGACGGAGCCAACCTTTCGAATCGTTCGGAGGAAAACGTTTTAAACAGAATACTGCGGATAAACACTCCGACAGGATCAAACATAGATTTTCAAGTTCAACCGCGGTATATTTTGTATGAACAACTACCGTCCCGAAAAGCTGATAAACTAAATAATGTGAAAACGTTTATCCATAAAATACGTCTGCGTAAAAAATTGATAACACCGGTAGAGCTGTACGAACCGGGAATGAACCGCGGGGGCTGTAATATAGCGACACGACAGACAAATCGAGAGAAGAATGAACACAGGAGTCGAATAGATTTGAAAATAATTCTTTTCGTTCATCGGAAATAAAATAAAAAGAATTATAATAAAAACAATACGCATATATCTATATAGTATACGACGTACAGTCACGATATGAGTTGAAAATAAATCCATTGAAAGTCAAATAAAAAAAAAAAGTAAGAAAAAAAAAGAGGCAAACATAACATACATTTATGTACAATAACAATTTTGGTGATAAGAGTCATCGTCCGATCCATTGGGAATGTGTCGTTGAGATAAACAGCGGGACTCGTCGAGATTTAACCTGATCTACTATAATATTTTTCAGTGGCATTGGATTACGGTGCTGCAAATCAAATGGAAATTAAATAAAACACATCAGATGAAAAGAAATGAAATACTACTATGATATATAAAAAAAAAATCGACTATTTTATGAATGTATAAATGTCACATACGTAAATATCATGGTTTTATACAATAAACTACGCCCGACACGTAAATATGAGTTCGCTCTAATGTATTATAAATGTGAAACCCATTCGTTCAGTAACCTGTCACTGCTTTGTATTATCAAGATGTACTAAATGTTGTAATTAACTACACTCGTAGACATTTGACGATTTATCAAGATGCTGTACGTACATGAATGAAGTGTTTTAATGATGATTTGTCACCAGGAAATGTAATCGCTGATAGAGATAAAATCATCAACAAGCCGTTATGTTTCGGCTACATTTAAATACGAGTTTTTCTCAGTATTAAAAAATAAATAAATTAATATCATAAGAAGTTTTCATAAATATCAGGAAAACAAGAAATTTATGGAGAATTGTCATTACCATCACCCATTCTACCAATTTACATAGACTCACGTGATTTGGTACAACCATAAATTATTGTACTATGCCGGATAAGTTGGACATTTCTCCAAAACGGATTATTCCTTTGGTCCCATGCGATTCCGTTTCATACAGTTAATATGCGTCGTGCACTATATTGAAATTAATATCATTTTAATGGCATTTACCGTAGTATTTACCGTTCGATGCGTGTACAGCACAACGCATACGTACACAAATATTCAACTTCTAAATAGTTTATATTTACGCATGCGTTGTTATTTTCCACGACGTACTCGTGCCATTAAAATGCTTGTACTTCGCTTCAACAAACGCAATGTCTTATACTTGATGGTTCACATTACAGAGGAAGTGGAGGATTTTAGAAAAGGTTCACTCAACCATTCACACTAACATGCCGAGACGTAGACGATGCATTTTATGTTACGAAAAGTAGCAAGTTAAACTAATATGGTACGAATAAACAAATTTAAACATTTTTATAATCCCTTAGGTCTCCCGTTTACTTAATCACCTATCAGTATTATTAAATCAATGTAAGTATTTCATTTTGACATACATTTTCAATTAACTAAGTCAAATGTTTTGTTATTAAGTCTGGTGATACACGAGCATACAAAATGCGCACGTTACGATGGACGTACTTTTTAATGCGCGTACTAGAGTGGGCACACGAGCGTTGGTATGACGTCCGTTAAAAATAAATCTATTGGAATCGCTACTAAAATTGCTACTTTTATCCATGCCCCATTTTTTTTAAGTTTATCCTTATAGTCTTCATCAGTTATATTCCACAAGACTTCATATTTTTGGACCTCACTTATTAACAATTCGTTGTCGATACTTGACATTTAAAAAAAAAAAAATAATTTAATTACGAAATAATACGAATAATTTTATTTCAGTACGAACGTAATTTCAGGTGGTAGTATTTACTTCAATACGTCCGTACTTTATGAGAACGTGTGTCAACGTATATGTATTTGAATGTGTATAATTCTAAACGCACGTTGATAGTTCTTGACGTGCGTTCCAGAAAAAATACGTCGAAAAAGAAATTGACGTCCGTGCGAACGCGCGTTATTTTTAGCGCACGTTGCTCGTGTGACCACTCCTGTAAGCGATAATGTAATTCTACGACGCACGTCAAAAAGTACGCGCGTACCAACGCATTTTGTACGCTCGTGTGGCACCAGCCTAAAACGAAATAAAAAAAACAAGTTGTCGGTTAGGGGTATATCCCTTTCATCTCTTCTTTATACACATCACTCAAAAATGCCGCTGAATAAAGGAATATTTGATAAATCTAGTTTTTGAATACTTATCGTAGTCGTCCGTGTATTTACAGTTCACATTAAGTCAGATTCTGCACGTAAACAGTATAATATATTATTGTATTATATAAAATGTAAGTACGTCATGCACATGAAATATGTAAAATTTCATCACAAATTGTATTCAATTACCCTTCGTATAATATTTTACGTAATACTTTTTTTCCTTATTTTTTTTTATTGTTAAGGTATAACTTATTCAACGTATGGTCCATTTCGCATCCATTACTTCTTAAATGTTATAAAATATGTAAACTTTTATTTTGATTATTATTATTTATTATTATAATTATTAATTCCTTAGTGAGTTATTAAGTATAGAAATTCAAATTAATTAGCAATTCATTAGTAAAAAACTTCACCGAGTGATTTTATCATTCAGCTAATAAGCCAAAACTGTACGGTGACTGCAGCAAGTAAGTCCGAACAAAAGATTAACACATCATATAAATAATAAATAAATATTAAAATATTGAGATTATTTATAAATATTTAGTTATCAATTGGTTCTTCAGACTTTAGAATTCATTAGATTTAATTGAAACTTAAAATAATTTGATTAATATCGAACTTTTAAGTTTAATAAGTGGCTTATTCGTTTTGAGTAATATATTTAATTGGATATATTTCCCTTATACACATGATTTATTACTTTTGACAGTGTTTAATTTAAATTGTCCTCTACTACATATTACACTACTACAATACAAATATGTCATGATGAACAGATTTCCCTAAAGTAGTATTATATGTTAATTTGTTTCTTTATTTACAATGGCTGATACATTTATCCTCATAAGTTTTTAAAATAAACATTCCTTTAAAATTAATCTATAATTTTTGTGTTTTTTTTTTTTTTTGCCGATTGATGAGAGTTGCATAATAATATGTAAATTTAATCTACAAGAAAAATCAATAAAAAATGCTTGTTCCCTTTCATCCGAGCATCCACCGTAGTTGAAATATCTGGTTTCTGGAAAGGTATTACCCTTTCCTTCTTCCCGAAATAATCACGGATCTTATGAGCTAAAATGTTGAAGAATAACAAAGCGAATCGTCGAGGAAAAATAACGGGTGTGTTAATAAAATTTAGTTTTCTTTTTAAAAGCTATGGTATATTAGTTGTCCAAGAAATTTGATAAAGTATAAAAACCACTTAGGACGGTTTATCACATGACCACCGTTCGAACTTTATTACTTGACCAAGGGTTTTTTGGCATTTTCCTATATAACTTAATGACCATTGGTCGTGACAACACTCGTACCATATGAAATATTAAACTGCGTAAACCATACACGGTGTACGTTAAAAAATGTCAATAAATTCATCGGCTGACCAAATACAACCAGTAGAGTTTTTGTGTTTTAAAAAAATATTTTTTCACGAAAATCGCTTTTTTTCACAGAGTTAATATTTAACTCTACTGTTACACTTGTATATGCGGTTGAATAATGAATAAAATCAGCTGAAATATTATCAATATGAAAATATCACTGAGAGTACACACAATTTTCTTTAAAATATACAATACACAAATTTACCGGTCAGATTTAAATCTTTAAAACATAATAATGATTTCTATTTTATTATTTTTTTTTTTTTTTTTTGACCTTCATCGAAAACGTGAATTGCATATCTGTAAAAGCGTGAAAACTGTTAACAGTAAAACCAATGAAAGTACAGTGATATGAAAAAGTGAATATATTATATTAGATACATCGGAAAAACGTAATATACATAAAATCGACGAACATCAAATGAGGACCGCGAGGAACACCAAGACGGTTGTCGTTTATTACGTGCACGACCAAATCGTACCCGGCGACGGATCTACCAATTTTTGTATGATATGGGAAAAAATTAACAAAATATATTAAATGATTAAGTACAAAGCGAAATAGTTGAAAACAACAGCCAACGTAATAACGATACGATAACGCGCGATCAGGATGTCGTTTCACACCGCACAGATGCTTGACTATACAGACGTTTTTTTACTCCACGTTTGTGTCTCCCCGCTCAAAACTTTCATCTTAAATAATATTTCTACAAGCGATCCTCCTTGTATATAATTACATCCCAGTTTTTAGAACCGCACGTTTGTTATTTGACAATACTTTTTCGAGCCTTAAATCCATACGCTTTATTCTGATGTTTTTCGGAAAAAAAAATAATAGAGCTAAAAAATAGTCCAACTGAGAATCAAATTTGAATGTAGCGTAAAGATTATATATTTTTGAATTTTTAAAATGTAAACCAATTATAAAAGAATTACTGTTGATCTAACCGTTTACAGGCGATTACTGACAGAAGTAATGAACATAATTTGTGTATAGTAACTGTTTAATCAGAAAAATCAGATCTTTAAGTCAGCAACTTATTTCAAATTGTCGACAACTTTGAAATCAATATTTGATTTTAAAAACAAACAGTAAGGTCGAACGCTTCAAAAAGTATTAAAATACATCAGAAAATCAGACTTCAAAGTTAATGTTTATGGAAAAAGTTATGAGCAGCAATGAGAAGCAACACGAGTTGTATACGTTGATTATCAGACTTTATTGATGCAGTGCAGATGAGATAAATGTCGATAATTTTTAATAATATAAATTATATGATATGTATTTCTTTATTAAATTATTATTTAGTTGTTTCAATAACCATGTATATTGTCAAGTACTTGATTTTTGTTTTACATTCACTATAGTGTTCCTATTATTTGTTTAATTCGTCATCATAATTTTAATTTTATACATGTTTCGGCCCAAATATCTGTTATTGTTACAGAGATGATTTTTGTGTGAAAAAAAGCATGTATCCACACGTATATTCTCCGCACTCAGTGCCCGATGCGTACGAGTTTCAAATAAACAAAGAAATACGTATAAACTGGACGCGTTGCAGCGTTTGTACGGTCGTGATATACAAATTGTGAATTTATCCGATACGCGCTAATGCCGATTGCGTATTTATACTTGTATATATTTACATATATATATACGGAATAGATCACGCGTCACGTTTAACCACGACATTAACTTGTGTACACTTGATTTCAACACCCGTATGAACGGGGGTGTTCCAGGAAAACGAAAAGTGTTTAAATGAATCTCACAGGAGTAAACAAATTGCCGTAACACAAGTAGGTACGTAATTAAAAACAGAATCATGTTGTTAAGAAAATGTTAACGGAATCATTTGTGAGAATTAGCGTTCCGAAAAGATGGCAAGTCATCATTTTTACACGTATTCGTTCAAGGAATCGAACGCTGACGTCATGAACGGCTCTCGTGCTACACCTCCTAAATTCAAAACGATGCCGGATACTGCAGCATCCGGTGAAAAAAAAAACTATGGGAAATGTAGCCGACCACCTAAGCGGCGCTTTTGTCGATGATCTTTATGGTAAGCCGGACGAAAAGCGATTCCGTTTCGGGAATGTGTGCGCGAACAATTGGACATCATCGTGTTTAAATTGCCATTAATCGATTTTAGGACGGAATAGTTTTCAAGACGGAATAATGCTCATTGTACTTTAAGACTGTTTACCGGTATGCGATTATGTACATTGGAATTTAACTATTGAAAAATAAAAATAAAAACATAATTCTGTACATTAGTACAGAATTAGTACATTATATTTCTACTTCCGTTAGAGATGTTTCACGTTTTCCTCGTTTTTCCGCAAACTGATCCAGTTCAATGTTCAGCTGGAAAGTTCGCATCGGTTTTCGACGAGTCCTAAATTATCCGACCGCGGGAGCGATGGCAGTGCCGGAGAACAACACAAACCGCATTTCAGACCACCCCGCGAGAATATCTGCCGAGCTGGAAACCATGAACTGCAAAACTACAGGTGCCTGTAGATCAGGTTTCCCGGCACAGTTAGTAATAACAGTTAAACGAGAATAATTGTTTTCGAGAAACGTTCGATGTTTCATAGTGCACGCAGTCGTCTTTGGAAGTTTTATACAAAGTCCCGATAAACGCATGTACTATAACGGGCATGTACATCCCGCGGACTTTATACCCGCGTGTTACTAATACAGACAAGATTAAATAGTAATACCGTCATGTCTTCGTACGTAACGTGCAAACGATGTCGGAAGGTTGATAGTGATTATCGCTTTGAAAAATATTTTATAATTTCAATATTCGCGCTGTATATTAGTTATTTCTATCCATCCCAATTAACGATAATATTATGCCAACGAATTATGTGTTTAAAGAGAACGACTTTTGAAATCTTTAGAGGATTATGCGCGTGATGTGTAAAATCTAAGTGATTTCAAATTGAAAATGTGTTTTAGTGTTTTAAGTAGCGTCGGTACGGTAAAAACGAGGGGAGAAAAATTAAGTTTATTATGGAATCTCATCGGAATAGCTATTTATATTTTACATCTTAGAAAACTTAAACGTTTAATTAATGCGGTAAAAATGGTTGGGAATTCAAAACGCGTTGGGATCTAAATTTATCATTAATTATTAAAACGCTTGTTGTTTGGAATTTAACTCGTGATATTTTAAAACGGTGAAAGACGAATAACTACTCAATATTATTCTCGTAAATATATATAAGTATATTATACATTGTTTAAAATATTTCTAATCAAACAAGAAGAACGATCATTGCCACATTTTTATTTCAGGCCGTACAAGAAGAGATTTAAAAAAAAAAAAAAATATATATATTTTCCTCCATAATTAACAATGATCATATTTTATTTGATAGACTATTCAACAAAGTTATTAGATGACCGTTTGAAAAATAAAAACCACCAATTCAAAATGATTTGGTGCAGTTTAATTTAATTTAAAAGCTACTCTTTATCTGTATGAAAAATTTACATAATATTAAATCGGTTGAACAATACAATTGTATGAAATATAATGTATAGTCAAAATAATTTCATATTTATATGTAAACTTAAAAAAAAAAGTTATAAATAATTATAACCATTGTATAAATACTTAATTACAAAATAGAATAACATTGTCTCCTAGTTATATTAACTGTATGATAATTTATACTATTTAAAAATTATTAATAACAACAATAAAAAGTAAGGCTGATTTTATAATGCCTTATAAAATCCAAAAATTGCCCTATATAGCAGAATAAAATATAGAATATAAATGCTTTCACTCTCTAATAATTATAAATAATAAATAAACAATTTATTTTTATTTTTTTTTAATGATTTTGTTTTATTTAATGTCTTATAGTATTAACAAAAAAAAAAAAAAAATTGATTAGGTTTTAACTATTACACGATAATATTAAACTAGTACTTATTTGACAGTTTATTTATCTTATGCATAAAACATGAGTATACATTTTAAAATTAAATTTCTAATTATAGTTATAATTCAGAACTTTTTTGAATTCTAAACATTCCTAAAATTCTCTCAAGACATAAAATTACTATAAAAAGTTAACAAAATAACCTTAAAATAAAATAATTACCAAAAAACAATAAATTTGATATTTGTGTTTTGATTCATAAGTACGAATACACGAAACGACTTGGTATGAACATCGTAGAGAAATTTTTATAAATAAATGTAATGTACATCAAAATTCTATTTTTAATAACAACCACTAATTAAATGAATATATCATAATGATCCAATAAGTGAGTATAATACATTTATTATAAATATATATTCTACACAATATGAAGAAAATATTTTATATACAAACTATGACAATCTGCGCGTTACATTTATGTATTTTGTATTGTTTTAATTGTATTATTTTATAAACAAATTAGTTAGATCAGTGGAGAGCTTTATTGTTATTTTCATTTATTTATTATTCACTAGAACAAGAAAAGCTGCAGTCGTGTACGGTCGGAAATGTATAAAACAGTTAAGGAACATATATCCGTTTATACAAATGTCATAAAATCATTATAACAAAAAAATAATGAAACTCGATGGAAAGATAAGAAAAGGAAAAATCACAACTATTTAAACGATTAAAATTATCATTTTTGTTTAAGGACCATGAACTATACACGTTTGTCGGGATGCACGGTTGTAAAAACAAGATGAAAATAATACAAATTATGCGATTTATCCTATCCGACAGCTATACAATATTTATACCATATTTTTTTTCTACAGCTCACACAGAAACGTGATTAAATATAAATCTCATAAACACGCGAATATTTTAAAAAATATATGGGATACATATTTTTTTTACGCAATATAATAGTTTAGAAAACGTGTGATTCGAGGTAACGTATAGTGGAAAAATATATATATATATATATATATATATATAAAATACACTTCTGTGGTCTCGATATCGAGGTACAACATATTCCCAAACAATAATGTGGTGTTTCAGTTTTTAAATGACAACGAAATCGAAATATTAAGCAAATTCAATTCAATAACACACGAAGGGTTGTAGTATTGCAGACCGATTTCCCATACGCATATTATAAATACATATGAAATTATATGTGTTAATTTATGTGCGTGATCATTACAAAAAAAAAAAAAAGAAACCGAAAAAGTTTTGAACTAAACTTTTTTCTGTCTTTTCTCGAATTCGGATTTTTATTTCTTAAAATATCGCATTGAAGTCGATTATAGATTGAAACTGTTTGTACACTAAGTACCAAACAGTGATGACGCACTTACGAACAACCGAAAGTATACGGGAAGCGAATAAAATGCAAACTCGTCTTCGCTTAGTTCCGATGCAATAATTTCTCAATAACCACTGGATGGTGCGTATTTTTCTGAACTTAATAAAATATCCAACCGTCCTATCGTGTTTCCACGTCACCCTTTTGAAATGTTAATGTTCAATTGGAATGTTCATTAAGACCATATGGTTGTTGTGAAATTGGACTGTAATGCGTCGAGCATGTCGATGCAAATACGAAGGAAACTAAGATGCACCACGAACGCGCACAAAACCAGCCCTTCCAATTACTTTGTAAGCACCACGAAATAAACGAACAAATTAATGAATGACATGTTGCACATATGGAACGAACTTGATGGTAGTTGTACAAAAAGATAGTAAGCGTGTTAGAACCATCATTCGACTAGTAAGCACCTAGGTATGTAGCCACGGTCGTTAAGAAGTAAACCGGAAAACCGTCAAAATTCCAATTCTCGACGATCGTGGTCCCCCTCCCGTGGACATCACACATTCCGTGCGTTTCTCGTCAACCTCGATTATCAATTATTTGTACATAAAATAAAGAAAATGCCGTCTGATTGTAATTCAATGAACACCGATTAGCAAACAGCGAAGCGCGGCATAGAACCGTAGAAAAGAGATCGAACAACGATGGAACCCGATATAAAAATAATTCGGTGGTTTCGGCTACACGGCGGTAAGGCTTCGCGATCATATTAAAAAAAAAAAAAAAAAAAAAAAACACAAAAAAATGTCCGTCGTCCGATAATTCGATCGATCTAACGAGGCATCCGATCGGTCACCGTATCACATCGGAGTTCGACGGGGAACGTGGAAATCCATTGGAATGGTGATCCGATCGACAACCGGGGTAGCCGAGACACGCGCACGGACGGTAATCATACGACAATAGGTACTCACGCGTGCTGCGATTTATCTCCTCCTTCGGCGGCGCTGCGGAAAAAAAACCGTGTCGGACCGGCAGAACGGGACGAAGCCCGCGGCCGACGTGCGGGTGGGCCGAGACACGTGCGAACGGACGTACGGTTGAATGTCGCAGCGAACACGTCTCGTCGGCTATATCGTCACCGTACGCGCACACGTGCACCGTGCAACGAGTCGTCACGCGGAATGTGGCCACGGCGTATCTGGCGGGTGGGCGCGCGCGTGTGCGCCATGGCGGCAGGGTGGACGCGGTGTCGGGCGAACGGGCGCGCCGCCGTATTACCGCGGAGTAGGACGATACGCGCGCCACGCGGACCGGACGGAGAGGTGGAGGGGGGGGAGGAAGAAAATTATTGAAATAAAAAATCTGGGAAAGCGAAAATCCTAACCGGTATTATGCTCGAAAACGGACTCGAGCGCACGGTTATTATTGTACGACGCGGTCGTCGTCGTCGTGCACGTACTCCGTCCGCATTCGTGTGTACGTCTACGCGTATGCCATTCGGACGGCGGATTCACGAAATACTTCTCGGAAAAAAGCTCTCTTACAACGAACATCGCGGGCAAGACATCGGTTTTTCAGATGATCATCGACTACTTCCGTTGAACTCTCTCTTGTTTCCTCGGAAATTTAGTGAATTTTTCTCTACCGTTTTAATTCCTTGTTATTTTGCATACTCCAATAACTTTCAAATTGCAGTATTTCTTCGATAAAAATCCACTGAAATAGAATCGTATTTTGTCGACAAGCAATTGCACCTGACAAGAGAAGCTTGTAGTTTCATTAGAATGTAACATTTAGCAGGTTACTATGTGGAGAATATTTACATGATAATTCGTATGGCGAAGGAGGCTGTCCAGTGACAGAACCTTCATGCGGTGTTACCGTAGGAGATTTGATGAATATTATCTACCAGCGTTATTTTAACCGACGGAAATGGAGATTTTCTGGCATGTTGACTCCGCCTTAAATGGCAATAAATGGGTTGGTGTGAGTGATTAGTTTGGAGGAATGGCATTTTCCGTAATGGTCGAATTCAACTGTTTTAATGGTTTCAATGATGAGACCATTGCGGAGCGAGTGGTTGGAAATCACGAGTATGGTTAGATGAAATGAATACCGAGTTTGATCTCAGCTGTAGATTTTCGCGAATGTTTTTAACATTTTGAATACCGCTACTCACTAATTTATCGAGTATTTAAAAAACACTAATTACGATTATTAAAATATAATTAATGATAGTAAATTGAGTTTACCGATTTACCGAAGCAACTAGATTAGTCATTTGGAATGTTATCGATATTCAAGTTGACGCGGTATTAGAGGGACGATCGATTTCAGTCGCAGTTTTTTTTCACGTGACAGAACGTGTAGGTAATGTAGTACATCGTATTTCTGTACATAGTTGTCGATATAAATTATATATTAAATATATTTAACTCATACATAATCAATCGTATGCATCATCAATCGAGTTCGTACTGTTTAATCTTGATTTTTGGAAATATTTATACAATCTTACACATTACTCAGGACTACGAAAAGAAACCGAGAAGGATAAGTTCTTTGGAAACTTGTAAAAGGTTTATAAACCTCTCCAGTTTTTTTCTAAGATCTTTATTTATCGTTTCTTTCCGATATGTCTCAGAGTCGCTAACTTGAAAACTATAGAGCGGTAAAACAACTAAAAAGTCGGATTAACGTTCGATTTCTATGTTTTGAGCACACGCGTAACCGCGCGCCCTATGATCTGATCTACGACACTGTTTCGGATGGAGAATCTGATTAGGTCACGAATTATGTGATTTTGCTGCGAATCCCGTAACTGTAGCGGAATGTATCTTTGGTCCAAACTCAGACTCGTTTCAATCGCAGTTCTCACCGTATTGTTATCATCATCAGCATATTTGTCGTCATTATTATTGTTGCGATATTATTGTTGAAACCGTAAGAGCGATAACGTGTCCTGTTTTTTCGACAGACAAATATTTACATTCAAACGATCGCCGGCTACTCACAAGCATATGGGGAAACAAATTGTATTGTATTGTTTTGACGTTACAGCCCGGCCGGCGCAGGTTTTACCGGGGTGGGATCGCGTAGGAGAAAATTAGCAAGAAAAAAAAATTAACGAAAACAATACGGTGCGAAAATTACGAGACAACGTGAAACGTGAAATTGTTTTTAATTAAAACGATAAGAAATCTATATGTATATATTATAATGAGCGTGCGACTTATGGCCTGCTAGTGTACATGTAGCTTAAGCGTCGGCCAATTAATAATGTGCGAGCGCCGCACGTCTGGTATCCCGTCCCCGCGCATTGTTCAACCTCCCGATCTACACTATAAACTACGCTGAAGGTAACCACGCTTCACCGTCTTCGTGGCTGAATTATAGATTAGTAAATAAATTGATGGCTTGACCACAGATGTATACAATAAAACTAAATATCCAACCGATTAAATTTGACTTACTTGAATTACTCGATTAAGAAGCCACACACATGGTAGCTATTTTTTTTTTTTTTGTTTTTTTGTTATCACATTATCATTTCAAATTCATTGTCATATTTTAATTATATAAATAAAACTTAAATCATTTTTATATGAGTGTACACTGTACAATATCATAGAAAAGTAAAGGAAATCAATGATGATCTATGATATAATATATTTATTTATGGTAAATAATAAATAAAAACTTTGAATCTAAAAAAAAAATTCCCGAAATCTTGGATCGATCTTCAACTTCAAGAACTTCCCTGAGAACAAAGTGAACATATATCGCACTTTGGGTTGTCGAAACATAAAATTTGTAATAATGTTCCTTATGAGTTATGTTACCAATGTACATTTATTGTAGGAAAATGTTTATCATTAGGTACTGTGTATAAATATAATATTGATTAATGGTTGGTTACTTATAGTTTATACCTGTTTATACTTGTATAATCTCTTGTCTATGGTTCATACATGTATATAGTTTATAATATGTACATCTTTTACAAAATTCACGTAATTATCAATTATATTTTATAATAATCAATAAAATGTTCGTATAATAAATGTTATATTTTATAACGATAAGAAATTGTGATAACAATCAATATAAACTTTAACTACCATGCATACGGTGGATGATTCCCAAATTTTAAGTTAGTTAGCCATCTAGTTGTCATATATATTCGTGAGACTAATACATAGAACTATGTAGTTTGCCCACTCTATTTACCTCAGTATTACCTCAGTGTTTCACAGTAGTTACTTAGTAGGATGTGTATTGTTGATATATTCAGAGATCAAGAATCCAAAAGTAAAATTGTGGTTCAATAAAGACAAAATATTTAATTTAAAACTATTTAATCATATTAATAATTATAATTCACAAATTAAAAAAGAATAAAGTAATTAACACAAATATAGATATCTAAATATCTATGTTGTCAATTTGTTTTTAGATCAACAAAAAAAAAAAGCAAATAATCCTTTTATGATTTTATATGTATATGATTTATGATTTACGAGTATAATGCAATTACATTAATATAGGTAAGTAAAAGAATTATAAACAGTAGTTTAATTAAATGCATACTAATTAATAATAGAAAATAAATAAATAACCTCCTATGATATTATATTGCTTTTAAAATAATTTAAATGATTTTTCGCAATACAAATCCATGAATAATAATAAAGATAATAATAATATGATACGTAAAATATCAATATAATACCATTGATTATAAATACTAATAATTTAAATTAAAAAAATTAGCCAATTTTACCCTAAATTTAGTGTAGGTTGATAGTATTGTTCTACATACAAAAGTTGATGATATCAAATGAAATATAGGATTATAACTATAATTATAGGATTGGCCACAAGTTGGAAACCGGACACAAAAAACCCAAGAGGACGGCTCAGACATCAGTAGAAAAATAGGATTACAAAAGATGTATCAAGGTTGGGAGTAAGCGATGGAGAAGAACTAGCTCAAGATAGAGATGGGTGGAGGCAAGTAGATGTTACGGCAATGGACCTAAATTGCCCGCAAAAGCCATTAAGAGAAGAGAGAGATATTAAATGAAAAATATAATTAATAATTAAATACATTAAACTACTATTACATAAAATAACTACTCATTCATTTTACTAATAACAAAGTCATTTATTGAGAAATGTATTAGTTTATTTTAGTAATAAACATATTTCAAATACCGCTTTTACCTTATGGTAACATGGTCTCTTTACAGGTACACTATCAATAACAAGACCAGTAAACTTCTTTGTCTAAGGTGGGAAACGTGAAATGAATATGTTGATGAACAAAAATGAATTCCAAGTAGCATCATCAACGACTGTAATAATTACTTTTTTGCAGCTCTTAATCTCGGGAATTTGTATCAACGACGTTTGGATGGGGCAGGTGTCATTAATCGACCGTAGTATTATTTTTTTTAAAAATAAAAAAAATCTACGGACTGGATTTTAATATAATGATGAAATAAACGAATTATTTATCAGTGTTGTTATCAGACAGATCGTGTAACTTTATTTAACTAAAGTCAATTCATAATCTTGGTACGTTATCTTATACTAAGTTAATCTTTAAAGCTCAAGTGATTAAGAACGTTGCCGGTTATTTCTTATTATATTTACTCGATAAGATTTAATACTACACAATAAATAAAATATCATACTTTAATTAAATATTAAAAATTATTAATGTTTTGGTAACTATTTTTTAATACTGCCTAGTACAAATCTTTTCGATTAATAGACCCGCTATTTAATTATTTATTTATTCGACTTCAGTTTTAAGATATTTATCATAGTATGACTCTAGTTAAATAAATAATGAATTTATTTTTCATTTATTACCGCGAATTTATCTGGTTATTAAACAACCTGTATAACCTAACTTAACCTCTTTAAAATAAATTAATAACCATATTTATAATTAATATCTCAATATTAACAATCGTTAAATATTTATTGATAATCAGCGGATAGACGATCAGATGGGTACAACAGGAATAAAAGATATTTTAATCTTAAGTTTGTAGTTCTAAAAAAGCGATGTTTTTTGATTCTAAGTGAAAGAAGGAATTTATTTCCTTAACCATAATATGTTTTTTTTTTTATCTGTCTTTGTTAACAATTTTGACCAAAAGTAGTGCTCCATTCATCGCCAAATAAATAGTTATAAATAAAAAAATTGGTTATGGTTGGTACTTTTAGTGACATTTATTAAATTTCTCTACAATTTACCAATAATGAAAAAAAAACATGATATTTCATCCGATTTTAAAACCATCACTACTAAAAATCGCATATTATTTTGTCACTCATTATTTTTTGTATCTGATTTGGAATATAATTTGATCAAAAAATCTGGTCCAATCACCATGATTGCCAAATACTTCATTGTTTAAAAATGTATTATAATAATAATCTAGTTAAATAAATAACTAATAAGAGTTATAAAAATCAAATCGAAGCATTAATTGTACAACAGCAAATAAATTAGGCTATTAAAATATAGAAATTAGGTGATATACAATAACAGTTCACTGATGTGGATGAATTGTTTTTATAAATTTAAAATTAATGTAATATAGGCTTAGATAAATGATTCTGATCGAAAGAGGTCGATTAGATCAGCTTCTATATCAAAAGACCATTTAAATTACCAGATTGGTTAGTACATTAATACCAAAATAGTGAGGTTCTAAACATTTTTAATAAGAAAAATAACAGTTGACAATCGGAGGGATTTCATCGAATTAAACCCAATACATTCCTTGCTTCACTTAATATCCAATAGAAGGGAAATAAATAGAAATAATAAGTTTTCATAATGTTTCCTTCCAATGAAATTCGTTTTTATGTATATTTTTCTGTGTGTTTGGAGTCTATAATCGCACATTATAATTTTTTGTATGGCAAACGCTGAATATTATCGTACAACAAGAACACAAATCATCGTATAGTAAATTTTGTTAAGTTTTATATCGGTAGTAAACAATTTTGCGGTATACAAAGCTCACATAAATATAAATGGCAGTTTATGTTAGACCCGTTTCCGATAATGAGACTCAACTTTGTAATTAACCAAAAAACTGCTTGTAGGTACTTTGTAATATCAATACGAAAATTTTGATTCGAAATCAATGCCAGTTACATAAATAGTTAATAAAATCGTTATTCTAAAAAAACCCCAACAAAAGGAAAGTATTTTAAAGCGAAACGACTGGAATGGGAATGTGTAGCGAGTTGATAAAAACCTCATTTGCAATGTATTGGCCAGAAAAACTGGAAAGAAGTGGCCAAGAAGATTACCCCGTCAACGGTGGCTGGATAAAGTGAACAAAGATGTAAAAAAGTGGGCAATAATATAACATTAGAAAAAGCAAGAAATCGAGAAAACTTAAAATACTTGGTGAAAGCATGTAACAGACATATATTCTTGTTAAGCACTAAAAAAATATTAAAAATGATCACAATTATGCATTATTCTTTGTCAGTGAAATGTGCCATTTCGTTAAGTTAATGCATGGTTTTATCTAATTGATATTATAAAAATAAATAAATAAACAAAAATGTATTACAACATTATACGCCTATCAATAAAACAACACGCGACTAAAGCCGGTTTCTCGGAAGTGATCAGTCTCGCAGGACCGATATATGTGAAACAGAAATTACTGATCAGCCAAAATCACCAGTGATCCGACTGTCTTTGATCAGGGACATTTATAACTTGTGATTCATTTGTGTGAATCTATGGGACACGTTTAAGACAGTGTTACCTATTTATTTTTAATTGTTATACAGAAATTTTAAAATGCTATTGTTATTGTCTTATACGAGTAAAAAATATTTTTACATAAAATGTTTACTTCCTATATTAAATTAAATATTTCATAATATAAATCACTGGACACCACTCAACTTAATTCACTCAGAATCGATTTTTTGACAAAAATGGTACATCGGTTTTAGGTTTAAAAGACTAAGACAACAATATTATCCACAGCCCATCTCAGTATTGGTATTCCGTGTATTATTATTCTACTATTATACTCATATTACTCAAATTAAGCACGTAACTATCAAGTATATATCACAATTTAAAATGTTCATTAAAAGAAAATCAATGATGTGGATGATGTTCTAGATTTAGCTTAAGTTTAATGTTGCCCGGAATAAAAATTCTGATTCGCAGCATTATATTATCAGGTAGGCTGGTAGCTTAGCAGGTAGCTAGGTCCTGCGGTAGATCGCGGACCTAGTGCTGTTTGTACGTAAGTGTATTATTTAACTCTAATAAAGTATAAAAGTTATACCAAGTTTTATATAATACGGTGGATTAATATAATCAATTAATAAATAATCCTAACCTAACCTTAACGTACTAAAATCCGATGAATAAAAAAAAAACAAATTTAACCTTTTTTTAAATTAGCCTATCTTCTTCCCACAGATCTGCACACAAACATTAATTTATATATATAATAGCTAATCTTGTGCACTTCGTGGCCCGAAAAAATCACAAAAAAATTTTGATTGTTCAACTCTTTTTTGGTGTAACTCACTGCAGTAAGTGCAACTCAGTCATGGGAGCCAAGTAATGATAAGAGCCAATTAACAAATAACAAGACACCAAATAATTATTTTATTAATTTTATATATTACCAATGGCAACCACTAATAAATAAATATTATTCTCAAATCTTATAACCCCCATAGCAACCATTTATAAACAAAAATTTTTATCGTAAATCTCAAAATTCCTGTTTGAGCACCTCCCGGGGGTCGTCAAACCCCTTTTTAAATTAGCCTTAAACATATTCTCAGACCTACCAAATATTCACAGAAAATTTCATGAAAATCGGTCAAGTTGTTTCGGAGGAGTTCGATTACCAACACATTTTGCGATTCAAGTGGGGGTGTAGGTGGAGGAGTAGGCTATCAATTACTTTGATAAAAAAAACATGCCTATAACCTTCGGAGGCACGTGAGAAAGCACTGTGCAAAATTTCAATTATAGTTATACATCATCCGATTTCCCAATCCACTAGGATAAAATATTATAGAAAATTTCACTTCAAAATGTTGCTTCAATTTTAGACGTGGTCACCATTATCATGTCTTTGTCCGTTCCTTTCTTCTTTCGGCATTAGGTCCATTAAAACGTCATCCCACAGCTTGAAATACTCTACGTAAAGCCTTTTCCGTAGCTTCAATTCCACTTTCATTCTAAATATCCCTGACCTTACCTTATTCCACATTTCAGTTATCAAAATTGCATCTAATCCGCGGTTGCCTTGTTTTTGCACTCCAGCGTCTGCAGTGCCAACGACCATTTGGTGGTTTTGATGCAGAATTGATAAAGCAGTGACGTGATTTGTGAATATTTGGTCGACCTTTGTATTACTGGACGGTTTGCGCAGGAATCAATTATTGTTCGCTGCAAAACACTTTTTGTGCATTACGCACTTGCATGCTATCAAACATACGAATCTCAAGTTTTTATCAAAATACATGTTTTGCTCGACTCCGTGAGTACGCCAAAGATGAAGTGAGAGTTTTGATGATAAAATTGTATTATTTAGACAAGTTTATTTTTTTATAACGAAACGTTTCACATACATATCTGACTTACCGATGCATTTAATCATCTTCCTGACTCTAAAAAGCCATATTTTCTTGCACAGCGAGCATTTCTTTGTTGTATATATCATACTAGCTGTTCCCGTGCACTTCGTTGCTCGTTAAATATACCAACTCTATATACCTCAAACTTTGTTCAATTCGTTATTATATAAAATGGGTGACGTCTTGAAAAACGTTATTTAACCACGCCCAATATTGCCTATTTACAGTGATCGGGTGAGAACTGGTCTATTCAACGTTGTATGGTCTTTGGCATTAAATTTGTACATGTTGGTTTAATGTAAATCTGCAATTATAGAGGTCGACCGTGGTCAAATGTTTGTCGCCGTGCGGTAAAATCAAAAGCAAATTTAATGTAGACACATATTCGACTTACTAATTGATTTGATTTGATTGAAGTATGAAGTCAGTGTACTTTTGGTCAATTTCATCAATTCATTTATTGTCGTATAGCTAAAATAATTATATAACTTAAATCGATCATGTAAAAAACTAGGCGATCAATTGCACTTAGGTAATGCGATTTGTAGTTTAAACCTTGCTGGCAGTGTTTTTCACATATAAATATTTTCCAATATAAAAATTTCTAAAGAATATAAAAATTTATCATGGACCATTCTTAAATGATTAAAGAATGATTTTGAAAATTCAAAAGCAAATTTTATTTAAGGATATGATGATGTATCTGAAATGTTCCTTTGTAAAATCCTTTAGCCCCAAATCAATAAACGACGATTGTTGCGTTTTAAATTTTTAATATTAACAATTTTTCACGTATAAATTACAAATTAATAAAATACCAAAAATTAACGGATAAAGTATTTTTTCTGTAATTTCCACAAAAATATAGTTAAGGTACAGCTGAATATGTTCAAATAAACCATTTACGATCGGGTTCAACGCGTTGTGTGGCCACTGTTGTTCGACCGTGATCGACCTGTGACGAATTAAATAATAATCTTAAGTAATAATCATAACACATAATTGAATGAAATAAATTTTAATAAATATAAATATAATAAATTTAATAATTTAATAATTTTAATAAATTTAAATTTTTATTTACGTGCACCTAATTTATTGTTTTTGTATTATTATACTTTAGATTAAGCTACGTTTAAACTGGTTGATCACGGATAAAAGACTATCGTCGCATAACATCCGAACCTAATCGAAAATATTTTATATTTAGCTATTATTAGTTGAATTTTACTCGATAATGCAGACAAAATGTTTTATCCGATAAATATTGGTATCTTATTAGTTTCTGATATTTAATGCGAAGCATTGTAAAAATTAAAGAATAGAAAAACCCAAAAAGCATCGTTTATGGACTCGCCGATGGATTTTATAAAGGAACATTTCAGATGCATCATTATACCTTTTAAAAAAAATTTTTTTAGAAATGCTAATTTGTTTTTTAATTGTTTAAAAATTTACTAAAATAAAATTTTATATCTTCTAGAAAAAGTTTTTCCTTGTATTCAAACGGAAAATATCAACATAAGAGAAGCACCTCCAACAAGATTAAAACTAAAAAAATACATTAATTAGGTACAACTTAGTTGTTTAGGATATGATAGATTTTAACTGTATGAATTCTTAATATCGACGAAGATTAAACTGCTTTTTAGTTTCAATACTGGTAAAATCGATCCATTTAGCCGTGCGACTAAGTTGAATATAACGGTGTTGGTGAGTTGCGGCCCGATCCCTAAATAACGTACGAATTGCGGCCCGTGTTTATAAAACAGACGTACGAGTTGCGGCCACATTTCACATTTTATTTATCACTTCATATCAGCCTATCAGCGTTACCCAGAAGACACCACGAGGAGGTTGGCTGAGTCGTTTTCAAAAATTTGTATTACTGTCAACTATTTTATTTGAAGGAGATAATTTTAAAAAGCACTTACAACTTTTGACATTGCAAGGTCACCGCTGTACATCGTTTTTTAGTGTTTTGTGGAAACGAAATTTGTAGCCTTCGTAGAGAATAATTGGTTTTAATTTTTCACTATTTTCAAACGTAATATTTTTCGTTTGAATTATTGACGTTATGTTATCTACTTTAGATAAGATACTGCCGATACTGCCGGCACAAAATTGAAAATAAATAAATTTCCCGGGCCGCAATTAACTTAGTGATAAAATATGACTGGGCCGCAATTCACCGGTCTTCACAACACGTAAATGACATGTCGGGCCGCAACTCACCTCTAGCCGAATATTAATTTACAAATGTAACTTGTTTTGACTTTGGATAAACATAGCTCTAAATTAAACTAAAAACAACACCAACTTAATACTACTGACTTTACTACGTTGAATATTTTAGTTCATATCCAATTACTGAAATCATGCAACATTAGTTGTGTTTAATACTTGAACAGATAACTGCTTAGGATCACTGCCTGTTATTAGCTATTTTTTTTTGTCTACAAAAATATTAATTCTTCTATGATAGAATTAAAAATGTTCAATTAAATTGTTTTTTTTTATGAACATTATTCGATTATAGTTATACATCATCCGATATTTTAGTTGCCTTCGTAAAATATTTTATGTACTTTGAGTGTTGCATAAAATAATAAAACAACTTATTTTAACTTAACTTTTCTTATTTTAATCGGAACCATAATATCGATTAATTAAAGTATTTACTTATTTGGAATGATTAATATAACTTGAATAATTTGATTGAGTTGGAAAATGCATGTATTCAAAATTTGTTTATGAAAGTTATGTATATTACGGGTATTTGGTTATTAACAGTAAACTAATTATAGTACCTATACAGATTTAATTAATTCTGGTATTGTATGCATTCATCAGTTTTGAGTAAATGTTTTGTAACGGAACTATTCGGTATTCGTTAGCGAATACGAATGTCCGCCGATAGAGTTATCTTGTGGAATCTCTACGATATAGCTGGCAAGACTATCTCTATAGAATATATACACCTGATTATTGGACCACAGCATTGAACAATGATGGTCCGAATGACAGGCGGAGATGACACTCATGACGTACTTAGTATTGATAAGATTTTAAGTTACTCGCATTAAGATGGTAATATGTCAACTGAAGTTATACGCGTCAATATTTACCGTTGACGTCGTGAGCTGTCTCCCCCTGTCGTACAATTATATGATTTATGCCAATTTGGCTAAGAACTGAAGAGTGTTAGGCTTGCATAATGCAGCCGTAACAATTTCTATAACTTTAAGTGAATATTAAAAATGTTAAGAAAAAATGGAAATCATTCAAGTAATTCTGCACTTTTTTGAAGTGTAAAATGCAAAGATTACCTTATTTACTTTTTATTATTCTTTATAAATGTATTTTATTTATTTATTTGTTTATAATATATACATATAAATTATAGTTGAGCTTAGGTTAGCGATGTACAATATTTTTCGATCCGCGACACTTAATTTAATTTATTTCATTAAGGAACCCTTCTTACAAACATTGTGTAATGTGTAACTAATGCATACAAACATTATATTCATAGAATTTAAATCGTTAATTTTAATATTTATTTAGTTTTATTAATCCAAAACATAAAGAAAAGAATACATAAATAGACATTTATAAAATTTAAAATCTAAACATACATTTTTATAAAAGGATATACATGATATTATTCAACTTTTACATTTTGTGTTAAATTATCGGTTTCCCCTAATCGTTCACGATCCCCTGGTTGCGCACCACTGTGCTCACAAAGTGTTTTCCAATTTTTATTAATCCATAGATCTTTAACTAATACAAATTGGACTGATCATCGCTTTTTTTTACACGATGAAGAAGAAAATAATAATATTTTGAATTATTTTATCAATACGGAATTATTTTTTTATAGTTTGAACAGAAATTTTCTCGATTTATGAAATACATAAAGTTATTTTTTTAAATAACTGTTTAGATATCTTCATTTTACGTACATCGGATGTGCTATAAGCTGTTACGATTTATTAACAAGTGACTCAATGAATCATTGTGTTTATTATTAAAGTACATTAAACTTTACGTATTTTTTTTTTTTGTACTCAACACATGCGCCCGAGTTTGACTGCATTATTTTTATTTTCACTTGGTTAACAATCGAATTCTCGTGTTCGATCTCACGAACAATGCGTACGACGCGTGTTACACTTTTGTACACACACAAACACACACGCACACACACAAACACGTACACGCGTACACAATCCGTATTCAGAACTGTTGTGGAAAAAATGCTACTATTCTTCTCTCTCGAAATTTGAGTTCATCTGTCACAATAACATAACAAATTTTTATTACGATTTTCGTACATTCAAGACTAAAGAAAGAGAAAAAAAAAACAAAAAAAATTAAAAATACAATTTTTATTCACGATTAACTTCCGGACAAGTGTATTTTTATTTGCGTTTAAATTATAAAGGATTATCGTGCACGGGGGTTAACCTAACCTAACGAGAACATGTCGGTGCGGATCTGGAACACGTGCACCTCTCTGGTTACGCGTCTGATATCATCGTACTCGTTCGTAGTGGACGAACTCGCGTAAATCGGCAAACGCTTTCGTGAAACCCGCTATACGGTTAATTTACTTTCGTACGCCGGTAATCCGTGCGCGGTAGACGTTGACTCGAGTTAAGTCCGTCGCGTCCTTGTGGATGACGCCTGTCAAAAGCGCTGCGAGTGCCGTTGCCGGCGGCTCTCGCTTCGCATTCCTGTCAAAAACCCGCAAATGCCCGTTCGTGCGTGTACTCGCCGCGGTGTAGGATTTGTGGCTCGTCCCTGTGTGGGTAAAACGGAAGAGGTTGGTGGTAAGGGGGACATTTTACCCTCCCCCACCCACTATAACATTTTTTTATTTCATATAACTTCTTATTTATATACTGCGTGTAGATCATTTTCGTTTACAATAATGCGGTGAGACCGTAAACAATATTTTATATAGACTTTTTTTTTTTTTTTTGTGATAGTTAATATTTAATAAGCAAAGTTAATTAACAAACTGATTTTACATCCTCAAGCGATGACCAATTTTATCAATGTTCATATTGAAAAATCAGCTTCATGACAAGAGTATTTAACCGCCACTGGCTCATCCCGTTCTGCGGGGCAGTGTAGCATTAAATACACGTTGCACGCCGACTATTGATGACAGCGCGTATTATTGCATTAGCGGTGTACATACATTTGCGTGTGGCTTTTGGTGCAGAATTTTTCGACATTTCGTGCGCGATAATGATTGATGATTAATGATTTTTCGGGAACACCAAGGAAAAATATCGCGTCAAATATTAGTACGGGTTTTATTTCGATATGTATGTGAACCATTGATCGTAGAACAATTTTAATTTATTCTATAGTCAACGATGATAACGTCTACAGAACAAATGCATGTAATCGTATAATTATCTATGTATATATGCAGTAAGACAATAACATATAAGACTATATCGTCGAATAGAAACTTGTGTTTATACACTTTTAACGGTCCAATACGGAAAATCTTGTCCGGTCGAAAGTTCCGTCGAATAAAAATTCGACTGCACATCATTTCCTTCTTTCAATTCAGCGTCGTTCACTGCAAACAAATATTAACTAAAAAAAAAAAAACAGTAAAAATAACCGTATAGCGTTGTAGATAAAATGTACCTACCTAGTCAAAATCATTACTATTGAATTATTTTTCAGCTGAGCTTGCGCATACCGTTTCACTCAAGTCAAAGTGTTTTTCTACTGATTTTCCATGGTGCACGGGATTGCAAATGAACGTAATGAATTCCCGGTCGATTCGAATACACCGCTCGGTGCTTTTATTTGTTTTGGAACAAACGTCGAGGGACTGTCGCGAAACCGGAGCACCGGACGAGATGCAGCCTAGTCTGGAAACCTCTGATATTGTACGCGACGCGGTGTTGTTATTGTTGTACGCGTACGCCGAACCGCAGGTTACTCGACCTGGTTGCGTACGACGTGATAACACAATAGCGGACCCGACGACGGTCGAACAAAACGAACGCGGACGCGTCGAGAGTCGAACTCGATTGCGTTACAAAAGCGCCCCGCGAGACGGTGTGTGTGTGTGTGTGTGTGTGCTCGACGAATCGTTCGGGCGGTCTTTCCGAAACGTTTGACGAACAACATCGCCGGGACAAATGGACACCGGTGTGGAACGCGCGAGCACACCGTGATAAGGAAACACGCGACCGCGGTGCTACGAGATCGATAGCTCCTCCGCCGCGTAACCGCGGGCCGTCGGTCGCGTCCCTGCGAGCGCGGCGGTTATGATAATAAACACGACCGTGGGGGGGGGGGGGGGCAGGGGTAATTTATTTAGTAGGAGTTCGCGTCGTGTACAAGTGCCGCTGCGAGGACTGTTCAGCGGAGACCTGGATTAACGCAGTGTACTGGTGTCTGGTAGAAAGGGGTAGCTTAATGTCTATTACGGGCCTGACAAAGTGGCCGTTAAACCCATCGTCGGATCGCGTCGACTCCTGCACGTATATAATATATTTTATTCGACCGTTTGTCCGCGCCGCCTACCCGGAGCGTACCGTCGGTGTGCACCACTGCTGCTACGGCTGCTTCGGCGACGGGACGAATGCGCGGGAGAAAAATAGAAAGACCGACCGAAACGCAGCAGCTCGTGAAATAATCCCCCTACCCCTCTGGTATTTATGTATCGCGACGAAACATGATATTTTCACTGTTTTCACATTGTTACGTGCGGGTACCGCGTGCCGCGGGCAGTGCGCTACAAAGTTTATGTTTCTCGAACATCTAGACGACGATAAGAGACGATTGGTGGAAAAAAAGTTATCCGGATGAAGATAAATAACGCGTTATTTTTTAATCGTCTAAATACAATCAGTATATCTTTTATGATATTTTTCTTACTCAGGTTACTCACAAAACTATTCAACGATTGTACCAGTTAATATATAACACGTATGTGATTCATTTGTGATTTATTTAACATTTAAAAGTCAACTAATTGTTATTTCTAAAAAAATATAATATTTTAATAATATATTATTTTTTACAACACCATAATAGTTCATATCAAAAAAAAAAATGCATTATTTATTATTTTTTAATAATGTAATAGTGTTTATAAAATTAAATTAAACGTACAAATAACGTTTATCTTTTTTAATAGTAATGAATAATAACTGAAGGTCTCAGCAGGATACGGATTTTTTTGCATCTATTTATCTGGTCACGTGTACACGGACATATATTTATTATAGATAATCACGTATTTCATGTGATACGCGAATTTAGTAATAACACTCACTTAAATTAACAAAATACGTAAATTCCGTTATTTATGTTTACGTGATTCATAATTATTTTTTTTTTATATAAGCCTATAATAATTTACATAAATTTATATTCTATAGTACCAAATAATTTCACACCGTTCACAACAACATGCATTTGAAGTTTCGTTAGAAACACTATACTTGAATTGTATATAGCAGCGGTTCCCAATTAGGGCACCGTGAAACTCATTTAAGGGGTACCATGGTTCATCGAAGAATGAAAAAAATAATTAATTTATATATTAAAAATTTACAATTTATTGTAGTTGAGAAGACAAAAAATTGTTTTATGTACAAAATTACTTAGCATATTATCTGTATATCTAATATTAAATATAGTACATATATTTGTGCGAGGCAGGATTGTCGGGCTATACGGCTACTAAAACCAAATACCGCAACCACTTTAACGTAGAACCTAACCTCCGAATCCAGTTGTCTCAAATTGAACCAGATTTTGCCAAACTTTCCAAAAATAAGCAACCTCAAATATCTCATTAATAATTAATAATAATTGCTTTAATAGTGAAAAACTAGTAATAATTATTATTATTAGTTTTTCACTATTAAAGCATTATTTATTTTTTTTAACTTTCAACTATAAAATCATAATTTTTTAATAATATGTTCAATAAAATTATTTAAATCACTTATGAATGAAAACTAGTGTTTATTTTTATCACGTTCCTCATGATATTCATAAAAAGACATCTAACAAAATGTGTACAAATAAAAGGGCACCGCCGGCTGAAAAGGTTGGGAACCGTTGGTATATAGGGATGTGCATAAAATCCGAATATCCGAATTATCCGGATATCCGGATATTCAAATCCATATTTGAATCAAATTCTTAACCGGATTTGCCGAAGAATCCGGATCATCCGGATTTATGAATTTGTTTTAATATAACTTATAATTATTTTAAATATAGTTTTATGTATGTTTAATTATTATTATTATTATTAATATTATTATTATTATTGTTATTATTATTATTTAACAAATTTTGATAAACAATTCGACTGCATACATTCATAACTCGTTATCATACAGAAGTGGAATTAACCTAATAAAATCACTAATTGTACACACTGACTTATAAAATATTATATTTATAATTTCGTTAAATCTTCAAATAAATCTATAGTTACAATATTAAAGTATGCCATATTAGTAAGGTACGTCCTGCATTTCTTAACAATATAACATAATACTATTACTATATTGTTTTAAAAAACAAATTATATAATTAGTTAAATTATTTTTAGATAAATGTAAATAATAAATTTGTATAAATAACTGTGTTATTGGATAACTAGTTATCCAAAAATAATATTTATACAACGAAGACATGTAATCATTATAATATATATTTACATAATTATTAATAAATCACAATATTGATTAATTATTTTAATCAAGATAAAAACTAAAATTCAAAAAGTGTATTTTTTCACTTGTTTTTTTCTAATTCTTATTTAAACTTGTTATTTTTTGTGTTAAATTAAAATTCAAAGCTAATGCATTTTTATTTTATATAAATAAAATTTCATCCTTGTATTCATAAAAAAGATAATAATACGAACTAATAAAAATAGGTTGGACTTCATTTTCTTTAAATAAAATAATTTCTATTTATTATTTTTTCAGTTTTAAATTTACCATATCATTGAAGGTACTTTTGCAATTTTAGTATTCAATGTTTTTTTTTTTTTTTTTTATATCCAATATAATATTTAAATATTTTTGATATGATTTTGTACACGAAATACCTTATATTGTGGTTTGTCTTCGATAGAAACTTTTTCATTTTTAACTGTGTAATTTTTGTAAATAATTTATACAATTCAATTCTATAGGTCTATATTATAATTAGTTACACAGTTCCATTTATTTTTTATTTTTTATTTTTTATAGCACAAACTTATCATCGTCAATCTGTGGCGCCGAAGTTTGTAAAATGTGGTCGGGCAATTTCAAAACTTCGCGGCCTCAATATCTCAATATTTTCATAACACTATACATTTACTTATAACACAATTATGATATGAGTATAATGTGGCCTACTAACCACATTTTGAGATACCAGCCACATTTTTAACTACCAGCCATATTTTTCAAAAAGAGGTCAGGCCACGGCCCGACCTTAACATGGACATTGGCGCCACTGCCGTCAAACCAGTAATAGTTACAATTTTAATTTAAAAATAATTAATTTTTTTATCTTATGTTAGCTTTTTGTGTTTATTTAACTTTCCATCAGGTTTGATTGATGATACATTTACATTTGAAGAAAGTATTTTCTCATAAACAAATATAATTTAACTAATACTACGAAATATCTAAGGTTATTGTTTACCAAACGTTTATATCGTAGAAAAAATAAATAACAAATGCAGTGGAAATCAATTTCAAGGCCATGGATACTATAAAGAGTACAAAATTTACTACTGACTTTTAATATTGATAGAAATGAATTTGAATACAATAAATCGATCAAATTAAATTGCTCAGATAAATTATTAACTTGATTTTATTCGAATTAATTTACAATTGTCATATGCGTAAATAAATCATGACCATAAATTCCAGTAAATACACCGAAAACATAGTAATTAAACGAGACGGTATTTATTCTCTTTCAAGTAATTTAGACTTAGTAAAAACATGTAGCATGTTTCTTTACCAAAAAGTTACTTAGTTTTTTCTATAACGTTTAAACGAACACAGCATTATACTCTAGTATTGTAATAATTATCGCTATACAGTTGTATACGAACAAATAGTAGTAGTTTGGTCAAAATATAACAGGAGAATCAAGATAAAAAGGTGCTCAATATGTATATATATATTAAAATATGATAGTATATTACAAATCCATAGGCTAAAAGCTACAAGATCTATTTTAGCAAGATTTTTTTAAAACTGTTCACGTTGTCAGGAGAAAGTTTATTCCATTTTTCTACAACGGATTGTAGATTCTGGATTATACGCAGATCATTTATATTTACTGAGATAAATAAATATACTTTTTATAAAAATAAAAACATTCGAGAGTTAATTGTAAGAGCTTATGCAGACAATATAGTCTTAATTGCCGAAACAGATAATGAGGTAACGAACGCAGCAAATATCTTGTATAAGGGAGGAAAAAATTGGCTTGAAAATTAATGAGACAATGAAAACATATATGAAAATGTAGTACCAAGACAAGTTCATATAAAACATTTTTGTTTATTTTTTTTTTAAAGTGCACGATCACAAATTTGAAATGATAAGGAATTTTAAATTTTTAGATGGAGATATCAATGAAGATGCCAATATCCAAAGAAGAAGAAGAAATCAATATGTAATGAAATCTTACAACTGCAAAGTATTTCCAGATGAGCTAGAATAATATAAACTCATTGATACTCGGATGTTTGTATTTAAATGAACACTTTCAATAATTACACTATCGATAAAATTTTAATTGTTTTGTAATTTGTTTTTACAAACTATTGAATAATTGGTTTCGAAACACCAATACATAATTATAAGTTATATAGCGTCGGTGCCAAATTATATGGCACAAAATTAAAACTGATATGTAATCTTGTAGGTGCATAATGTAACATTGTGCATGAGCAGCAAAAGCAATAAAACCCTAAAAACGTTTACAAACCTTTTTTCACCCATACCGCATTCCTCTTCCCCGTAACTTTTCGCCCGAAATGATTGAACATTTATTAAGAGGTTCGGATAGAAAGAAGGGAGGGTTGCATAAAGAGACGTTGATGGTTTGAGAAAGGATGGTTAAACATTATGGCTTTTACGTTCTACTTGCATGCCAGTGAAAAAAAGATTTACATTTTATGTTGTACTCGAGACGCAAACTAAAATATTTGTCTCCAACTTATGTAATGATCAATTGCAACTAGAGATGTGGGTTTGTATTATACAGTGGTATAAAACTGTATTATACAAGGTATTATACACATGGTATAAAATTATTTTATACAGACGGTATAAAAAAAATAACGGTTAGTGGCATTCGGGGACTGCCGCGATAAAGCTATTGCATATTAAATAAATAAGAAGTTGATATAATTTTAAATTTTTTTATTATTTTAGTTATTCAGGAATTTGTATCATAGCAACTACGATATTCCATTAATTACGGGATTCCACAGGTAGTGGTCAAGCTTTTTCGTTACGAAAAATGTTTTTTCAGTCACTACACCAGGCCTGCGATAAAAGCTATGCAATAGCTTAAAAAGAATTAAGGCGTTATTTTTAGTTATTACCACGATTAAAAATATTTAGATATAAAATTATTATTTATTAATTATTATCATATCATGTGTTCCCAATGAGTAGATAAAGTAATCATTCTAAAAATATCCATTAAAATTATTAAATTAAATCTTGTATTATATGTTTTCTGGGTTCTATGTAAAGACGCCGACGGCATCTACGCCGATCGTAAATACGCCGATGGTATGTTTTTTTACAAAACGAATGTGTTTCTGTGGGACTAATAAAAGAATAAAAATTAACTAATATGAAACTGAAAATTTTGGAAAATGAATTATGTTATTAAATAATTAAAAATAAAATACCTAACTCGTTGTTGCCTAAAAAGGACATTTTTTAAAACGACGAGTGCCCCCTAAACTTGGCCATTTAGCAAGATTGGAATTGAAAATTATGAGCAATTCCCTGCAAATAATCGGAGGTGTCGCGATTCCCATAGTCTTCAACGATTTCTTTAATTCGCAATGCTGTGTCTCGATAACACCGTCGTCCCTGTGCTGGTGGTAATCCAGCAATGTACTGGTTGATTTGGAATTCATTTAGGCTCTGCTGATTTTGCAGACCCTCAATGAATTTCCAAATAGATGGATGATTTTCTCCTAAAAGAGAGCTGAATCCTCGATGCCTCGTTACAATTCCAGAGGCTCAGCTTAAATTTAGGAAGCATTCTTCCAAGGCCGGTTCGTCAGGGCTTTCCAATCCACGTGGACTCAAAATAATCTACCAAATCTGACATTAGATCTTCGTTATCCGTGTAAAATTTTGTCCGGAGGAGTCTTTCAAAACAATCAACTACGTCGGGCTCTGGAACAAATGCAAGAGCGGCCAACTTTCGCACGTTCAATGTATATTATTTTTAATTATTTAATAACA
>JASXSY010002823.1:0-121885 GCA_034509805.1 Sipha maydis
ATTGATAAATTGAATAAAAATTTAAAATTTATGAAAAAAAATTAAATTAAAATATTTCAATATTTTATTTGATATTTCAATTTAATCCATTAAATTGATAAATTGGAAAAAAAAGTGAAAATAAAAAAAATTTTAAAATTTATGAAAAAAAATTAAATTCAATAATTTCAATATTTTATTTGATAATTCAATTTAATATATTAAATTGATAAATTGATTAAAAAGTGAAAATAAAAAAAATTTTAAAATTTATGAAAAAAAATTTAATTCAATAATTTCAATATTTTATTTGATAATTCAATTTAATCCATTAAATTGATAAATTGAAATAAAATTTAAAATTTAAGAAAAAAAATTCAATTCAATAATTTCAATATTTTATTTGATATTTCAATTTAATCCATTAAATTGATAAATTGAATAAAAATTTAAAATTTATGAAAAAAAATTAAATTAAAATATTTCAATATTTTATTTGATATTTCAATTTAATCCATTAAATTGATAAATTGGAAAAAAAAGTGAAAATAAAAAAAATTTTAAAATTTATGAAAAAAAATTAAATTCAATAATTTCAATATTTTATTTGATAATTCAATTTAATATATTAAATTGATAAATTGATTAAAAAGTGAAAATAAAAAAAATTTTAAAATTTATGAAAAAAAATTTAATTCAATAATTTCAATATTTTATTTGATAATTCAATTTAATCCATTAAATTGATAAATTGAAATAAAATTTAAAATTTAAGAAAAAAAATTCAATTCAATAATTTCAATATTTTATTTGATATTTCAATTTAATCCATTAAATTGATAAATTGAATAAAAATTTAAAATTTATGAAAAAAAATTTAATTAAAATATTTCAATATTTTATTTGATATTTCAATTTAATCCATTAAATTGATAAATTGAATAAAAATTTAAAATTTATGAAAAATAATTAAATTAAAATATTTCAATATTTTATTTGATATTTCAATTTAATCCATTAAATTGATAGATTGAAAAAAAATTTAAAATTTATGAAAAAAAATTAAATTCAATAATTTCAATATTTTATTTGATAATTCAATTTAATCCATTAAATTGATAAATTGGAAAAAATTTAAAATTTATGAAAAAAAATTAAATTCAATAATTTCAATATTTTATTTGATAATTCAATTTAATCCATTAAATTGATAAATTGAAGAAAAATTTAAAATTTATGAAAAAAAATTAAATTCAATAATTTCAATATTTTATTTGATAATTCAATTTAATATATTAAATTGATAAATTGATTAAAAAGTGAAAATAAAAAAAAATTTTAAAATTTATGAAAAAAAATTAAATTCAATAATTTCAATATTTTATTTGATAATTCAATTTAATCCATTAAATTGATAAATTCAATAAAAATTTAAAATTTATGAAAAAAAATTAAATTAAAATATTTCAATATTTTATTTGATATTTCAATTAAATCCATTAAATTGATAAATTGAAGAAAAATTTAAAATTTATGAAAAAAAATTAAATTCAATAATTTCAATATTTTATTTGATAATTCAATTTAATCCATTAAATTGATAAATTGAAATAAAATTTAAAATTTAAGAAAAAAAATTCAATTCAATAATTTCAATATTTTATTTGATATTTCAATTTAATCCATTAAATTGATAAATTGAATAAAAATTTAAAATTTATGAAAAATAATTAAATTAAAATATTTCAATATTTTATTTGATATTTCAATTTAATCCATTAAATTGATAGATTGAAAAAAAATTTAAAATTTATGAAAAAAAATTAAATTCAATAATTTCAATATTTTATTTGATAATTCAATTTAATCCATTAAATTGATAAATTGGAAAAAATTTAAAATTTATGAAAAAAAATTAAATTCAATAATTTCAATATTTTATATGATAATTCAATTTAATCAAATAAATCGATAAATTGATAAAAAAGTGAAAATAAAAAAAAATTTTAAAATTTATGAAAAAAAATTAAATTCAATAATTTCAATATTTTATTTGATAATTCAATTTAATCCATTAAATTGATAAATTGAATAAAAATTTAAAATTTATGAAAAAAAATTAAATTAAAATATTTCAATATTTAATTTGATATTTCAATTAAATCCATTAAATTGATAGATTGAAAAAAAATTTAAAATTTATGAAAAAAAATTAAATTCAATAATTTCAATATTTTATTTGATAATTCAATTTAATATATTAAATTGATAAATTGATTAAAAAGTGAAAATAAAAAAAAATTTTAAAATTTATGAAAAAAAATTAAATTCAATAATTTCAATATTTTATTTGATAATTCAATTTAATCCATTAAATTGATAAATTGAATAAAAATTTAAAATTTATGAAAAAAAATTAAATTAAAATATTTCAATATTTTATTTGATATTTCAATTTAATCCATTAAATTGATAAATTGGAAAAAAAAGTGAAAATAAAAAAAATTTTAAAATTTATGAAAAAAAATTAAATTCAATAATTTCAATATTTTATTTGATAATTCAATTTAATATATTAAATTGATAAATTGATTAAAAAGTGAAAATAAAAAAAATTTTAAAATTTATGAAAAAAAATTTAATTCAATAATTTCAATATTTTATTTGATAATTCAATTTAATCCATTAAATTGATAAATTGAAATAAAATTTAAAATTTAAGAAAAAAAATTCAATTCAATAATTTCAATATTTTATTTGATATTTCAATTTAATCCATTAAATTGATAAATTGAATAAAAATTTAAAATTTATGAAAAAAAATTAAATTAAAATATTTCAATATTTTATTTGATATTTCAATTTAATCCATTAAATTGATAAATTGGAAAAAAAAGTGAAAATAAAAAAAATTTTAAAATTTATGAAAAAAAATTAAATTCAATAATTTCAATATTTTATTTGATAATTCAATTTAATATATTAAATTGATAAATTGATTAAAAAGTGAAAATAAAAAAAATTTTAAAATTTATGAAAAAAAATTTAATTCAATAATTTCAATATTTTATTTGATAATTCAATTTAATCCATTAAATTGATAAATTGAAATAAAATTTAAAATTTAAGAAAAAAAATTCAATTCAATAATTTCAATATTTTATTTGATATTTCAATTTAATCCATTAAATTGATAAATTGAATAAAAATTTAAAATTTATGAAAAAAAATTTAATTAAAATATTTCAATATTTTATTTGATATTTCAATTTAATCCATTAAATTGATAAATTGAATAAAAATTTAAAATTTATGAAAAATAATTAAATTAAAATATTTCAATATTTTATTTGATATTTCAATTTAATCCATTAAATTGATAGATTGAAAAAAAATTTAAAATTTATGAAAAAAAATTAAATTCAATAATTTCAATATTTTATTTGATAATTCAATTTAATCCATTAAATTGATAAATTGGAAAAAATTTAAAATTTATGAAAAAAAATTAAATTCAATAATTTCAATATTTTATTTGATAATTCAATTTAATCCATTAAATTGATAAATTGAAGAAAAATTTAAAATTTATGAAAAAAAATTAAATTCAATAATTTCAATATTTTATTTGATAATTCAATTTAATATATTAAATTGATAAATTGATTAAAAAGTGAAAATAAAAAAAAATTTTAAAATTTATGAAAAAAAATTAAATTCAATAATTTCAATATTTTATTTGATAATTCAATTTAATCCATTAAATTGATAAATTCAATAAAAATTTAAAATTTATGAAAAAAAATTAAATTAAAATATTTCAATATTTTATTTGATATTTCAATTAAATCCATTAAATTGATAAATTGAAGAAAAATTTAAAATTTATGAAAAAAAATTAAATTCAATAATTTCAATATTTTATTTGATAATTCAATTTAATATATTAAATTGATAAATTGATTAAAAAGTGAAAATAAAAAAAAATTTTAAAATTTATGAAAAAAAATTAAATTCAATAATTTCAATATTTTATTTGATAATTCAATTTAATCCATTAAATTGATAAATTGAATAAAAATTTAAAATTTATGAAAAAAAATTAAATTAAAATATTTCAATATTTTATTTGATATTTCAATTTAATCCATTAAATTGATAAATTGAATAAAAATTTAAAATTTATGAAAAATAATTAAAATCAATAATTTCAATATTTTATTTGATAATTCAATTTAATCCATTAA
Source organism: Sipha maydis (assembly GCA_034509805.1). NCBI lineage: Eukaryota > Metazoa > Arthropoda > Insecta > Hemiptera > Aphididae > Sipha > Sipha maydis. The sequence continues at coordinate 4,227 of JASXSY010002823.1, forward strand.
ATTGATAAATTGAATAAAAATTTAAAATTTATGAAAAAAAATTAAATTAAAATATTTCAATATTTTATTTGATATTTCAATTTAATCCATTAAATTGATAAATTGGAAAAAATTTAAAATTTACGAAAAAAAATTAAATTCAATAATTTCAATATTTTATTTGATAATTCAATTTAATATATTAAATTGATAAATTGATTAAAAAGTGAAAATAAAAAAAAATTTTAAAATTTATGAAAAAAAATTAAATTCAATAATTTCAATATTTTATTTGATAATTCAATTTAATCCATTAAATTGATAAATTGAATAAAAATTTAAAATTTATGAAAAAAAATTAAATTAAAATATTTCAATATTTTAATTGATATTTCAATTTAATCCATTAAATTGATAAATTGATAAAAAAGTGAAAATAAAAAAAATTTTAAAATTTATGAAAAAAAATTAAATTCAATAATTTCAATATTTTATTTGATATTTCAATTAAATCCATTAAATTGATAGATTGAAGAAAAATTTAAAATTTATGAAAAAAAATTAAATTCAATAATTTCAATATTTTATTTGATAATTCAATTTAATATATTAAATTGATAAATTGATTAAAAAGTGAAAATAAAAAAAATTTTAAAATTTATGAAAAAAAATTTAATTCAATAATTTCAATATTTTATTTGATAATTCAATTTAATCCATTAAATTGATAAATTGAATAAAAATTTAAAATTTATGAAAAAAAATTAAATTAAAATATTTCAATATTTTATTTGATATTTCAATTTAATCCATTAAATTGATAAATTGGAAAAAAAAGTGAAAATAAAAAAAATTTTAAAATTTATGAAAAAAAATTAAATTCAATAAATTCAATATTTTATTTGATATTTCAATTAAATCCATTAAATTGATAGATTGAAAAAAAATTTAATATTTATGAAAAAAAATTAAATTCAATAATTTCAATATTTTATTTGATAATTCAATTTAATCCATTAAATTGATAAATTGAATAAAAATTTAAAATTTATGAAAAAAAATTAAATTAAAATATTTCAATATTTTATTTGATATTTCAATTTAATCCATTAAATTGATAAATTGAATAAAAATTTAAAATTTATGAAAAATAATTAAATTCAATAATTTCAATATTTTATTTGATAATTCAATTTAATCCATTAAATTGATAAATTGAATAAAAATTTAAAATTTATGAAAAAAAATTAAATTAAAATATTTCAATATTTTATTTGATATTTCAATTAAATCCATTAAATTGATAGATTGAAAAAAAATTTAAAATTTATGAAAAAAAATTAAATTAAAATATTTCAATATTTTATTTGATATTTCAATTAAATCCATTAAATTGATAGATTGAAAAAAAATTTAAAATTTATGAAAAAAAATTAAATTCAATAATTTCAATATTTTATTTGATAATTCAATTTAATCCATTAAATTGATAAACTGAATAAAAATTTAAAATTTATGAAAAAAAATTAAATTAAAATATTTCAATATTTTATTTGATATTTCAATTTAATCCATTAAATTGATAAATTGATAAAAAAGTGAAAATAAAAAAAAATTTTAAAATTTATGAAAAAAAATTAAATTCAATAATTTCAATATTTTATTTGATATTTCAATTAAATCCATTAAATTGATAGATTGAAGAAAAATTTAAAATTTATGAAAAAAAATTAAATTCAATAATTTCAATATTTTATTTGATAATTCAATTTAATATATTAAATTGATAAATTGATTAAAAAGTGAAAATAAAAAAAATTTTAAAATTTATGAAAAAAAATTTAATTCAATAATTTCAATATTTTATTTGATAATTCAATTTAATCCATTAAATTGATAAATTGAAATAAAATTTAAAATTTAAGAAAAAAAATTCAATTCAATAATTTCAATATTTTATTTGATATTTCAATTTAATCCATTAAATTGATAAATTGAATAAAAATTTAAAATTTATGAAAAAAAATTAAATTAAAATATTTCAATATTTTATTTGATATTTCAATTTAATCCATTAAATTGATAAATTGAATAAAAATTTAAAATTTATGAAAAATAATTAAATTAAAATATTTCAATATTTTATTTGATATTTCAATTTAATCCATTAAATTGATAGATTGAAAAAAAATTTAAAATTTATGAAAAAAAATTAAATTCAATAATTTCAATATTTTATTTGATAATTCAATTTAATCCATTAAATTGATAAATTTGAAAAAATTTAAAATTTATGAAAAAAAATTAAATTCAATAATTTCAATATTTTATTTGATAATTCAATTTAATCAAATAAATCGATAAATTGATAAAAAAGTGAAAATAAAAAAAATTTTAAAATTTATGAAAAAAAATTAAATTCAATAATTTCAATATTTTATTTGATATTTCAATTTAATCCATTAAATTGATAAATTGAATAAAAATTTAAAATTTATGAAAAAAAATTAAATTAAAATATTTCAATATTTTATTTGATATTTCAATTTAATCCATTAAATTGATAAATTGAATAAAAATTTAAAATTTATGAAAAATAATTAAATTAAAATATTTCAATATTTTATTTGATAATTCAATTTAATATATTAAATTGATAAATTGATAAAAAAGTGAAAATAAAAAAAATTTTAAAATTTATGAAAAAAAATTAAATTCAATAATTTCAATATTTTATTTGATAATTCAATTTAATCCATTAAATTGATAAATTGAAGAAAAATTTAAAATTTATGAAAAAAAATTAAATTCAATAATTTCAATATTTTATTTGATAATTCAATTTAATATATTAAATTGATAAATTGATTAAAAAGTGAAAATAAAAAAAAATTTTAAAATTTATGAAAAAAAATTAAATTCAATAATTTCAATATTTTATTTGATAATTCAATTTAATCCATTAAATTGATAAATTCAATAAAAATTTAAAATTTATGAAAAAAAATTAAATTAAAATATTTCAATATTTTATTTGATATTTCAATTAAATCCATTAAATTGATAAATTGAAGAAAAATTTAAAATTTATGAAAAAAAATTAAATTCAATAATTTCAATATTTTATTTGATAATTCAATTTAATATATTAAATTGATAAATTGATTAAAAAGTGAAAATAAAAAAAAATTTTAAAATTTATGAAAAAAAATTAAATTCAATAATTTCAATATTTTATTTGATAATTCAATTTAATCCATTAAATTGATAAATTGAATAAAAATTTAAAATTTATGAAAAAAAATTAAATTAAAATATTTCAATATTTTATTTGATATTTCAATTTAATCCATTAAATTGATAAATTGAATAAAAATTTAAAATTTATGAAAAATAATTAAAATCAATAATTTCAATATTTTATTTGATAATTCAATTTAATCCATTAAATTGATAAATTGAATAAAAATTTAAAATTTATGAAAAAAAATTAAATTAAAATATTTCAATATTTTATTTGATATTTCAATTTAATCCATTAAATTGATAAATTGGAAAAAATTTAAAATTTACGAAAAAAAATTAAATTCAATAATTTCAATATTTTATTTGATAATTCAATTTAATATATTAAATTGATAAATTGATTAAAAAGTGAAAATAAAAAAAATTTTAAAATTTATGAAAAAAAATTAAATTCAATAATTTCAATATTTTATTTGATAATTCAATTTAATCCATTAAATTGATAAATTGAATAAAAATTTAAAATTTATGAAAAAAAATTAAATTAAAATATTTCAATATTTTAATTGATATTTCAATTTAATCCATTAAATTGATAAATTGATAAAAAAGTGAAAATAAAAAAAATTTTAAAATTTATGAAAAAAAATTAAATTCAATAATTTCAATATTTTATTTGATATTTCAATTAAATCCATTAAATTGATAGATTGAAGAAAAATTTAAAATTTATGAAAAAAAATTAAATTCAATAATTTCAATATTTTATTTGATAATTCAATTTAATATATTAAATTGATAAATTGATTAAAAAGTGAAAATAAAAAAAATTTTAAAATTTATGAAAAAAAATTTAATTCAATAATTTCAATATTTTATTTGATAATTCAATTTAATCCATTAAATTGATAAATTGAATAAAAATTTAAAATTTATGAAAAAAAATTAAATTAAAATATTTCAATATTTTATTTGATATTTCAATTTAATCCATTAAATTGATAAATTGGAAAAAAAAGTGAAAATAAAAAAATTTTAAAATTTATGAAAAAAAATTAAATTCAATAAATTCAATATTTTATTTGATATTTCAATTAAATCCATTAAATTGATAGATTGAAAAAAAATTTAATATTTATGAAAAAAAATTAAATTCAATAATTTCAATATTTTATTTGATAATTCAATTTAATCCATTAAATTGATAAATTGAATAAAAATTTAAAATTTATGAAAAAAAATTAAATTAAAATATTTCAATATTTTATTTGATATTTCAATTTAATCCATTAAATTGATAAATTGAATAAAAATTTAAAATTTATGAAAAATAATTAAATTCAATAATTTCAATATTTTATTTGATAATTCAATTTAATCCATTAAATTGATAAATTGAATAAAAATTTAAAATTTATGAAAAAAAATTAAATTAAAATATTTCAATATTTTATTTGATATTTCAATTAAATCCATTAAATTGATAGATTGAAAAAAAATTTAAAATTTATGAAAAAAAATTAAATTAAAATATTTCAATATTTTATTTGATATTTCAATTAAATCCATTAAATTGATAGATTGAAAAAAAATTTAAAATTTATGAAAAAAAATTAAATTCAATAATTTCAATATTTTATTTGATAATTCAATTTAATCCATTAAATTGATAAACTGAATAAAAATTTAAAATTTATGAAAAAAAATTAAATTAAAATATTTCAATATTTTATTTGATATTTCAATTTAATCCATTAAATTGATAAATTGATAAAAAAGTGAAAATAAAAAAAAATTTTAAAATTTATGAAAAAAAATTAAATTCAATAATTTCAATATTTTATTTGATATTTCAATTAAATCCATTAAATTGATAGATTGAAGAAAAATTTAAAATTTATGAAAAAAAATTAAATTCAATAATTTCAATATTTTATTTGATAATTCAATTTAATATATTAAATTGATAAATTGATTAAAAAGTGAAAATAAAAAAAATTTTAAATTTATGAAAAAAAATTTAATTCAATAATTTCAATATTTTATTTGATAATTCAATTTAATCCATTAAATTGATAAATTGAAATAAAATTTAAAATTTAAGAAAAAAAATTCAATTCAATAATTTCAATATTTTATTTGATATTTCAATTTAATCCATTAAATTGATAAATTGAATAAAAATTTAAAATTTATGAAAAAAAATTAAATTAAAATATTTCAATATTTTATTTGATATTTCAATTTAATCCATTAAATTGATAAATTGAATAAAAATTTAAAATTTATGAAAAATAATTAAATTCAATAATTTCAATATTTTATTTGATAATTCAATTTAATCCATTAAATTGATAAATTGAATAAAAATTTAAAATTTATGAAAAAAAATTAAATTAAAATATTTCAATATTTTATTTGATATTTCAATTAAATCCATTAAATTGATAGATTGAAAAAAAATTTAAAATTTATGAAAAAAAATTAAATTAAAATATTTCAATATTTTATTTGATATTTCAATTAAATCCATTAAATTGATAGATTGAAAAAAAATTTAAAATTTATGAAAAAAAATTAAATTCAATAATTTCAATATTTTATTTGATAATTCAATTTAATCCATTAAATTGATAAACTGAATAAAAATTTAAAATTTATGAAAAAAAATTAAATTAAAATATTTCAATATTTTATTTGATATTTCAATTTAATCCATTAAATTGATAAATTGATAAAAAAGTGAAAATAAAAAAAAATTTTAAAATTTATGAAAAAAAATTAAATTCAATAATTTCAATATTTTATTTGATATTTCAATTAAATCCATTAAATTGATAGATTGAAGAAAAATTTAAAATTTATGAAAAAAAATTAAATTCAATAATTTCAATATTTTATTTGATAATTCAATTTAATATATTAAATTGATAAATTGATTAAAAAGTGAAAATAAAAAAAATTTTAAAATTTATGAAAAAAAATTTAATTCAATAATTTCAATATTTTATTTGATAATTCAATTTAATCCATTAAATTGATAAATTGAAATAAAATTTAAAATTTAAGAAAAAAAATTCAATTCAATAATTTCAATATTTTATTTGATATTTCAATTTAATCCATTAAATTGATAAATTGAATAAAAATTTAAAATTTATGAAAAAAAATTAAATTAAAATATTTCAATATTTTATTTGATATTTCAATTTAATCCATTAAATTGATAAATTGAATAAAAATTTAAAATTTATGAAAAATAATTAAATTAAAATATTTCAATATTTTATTTGATATTTCAATTTAATCCATTAAATTGATAGATTGAAAAAAAATTTAAAATTTATGAAAAAAAATTAAATTCAATAATTTCAATATTTTATTTGATAATTCAATTTAATCCATTAAATTGATAAATTTGAAAAAATTTAAAATTTATGAAAAAAAATTAAATTCAATAATTTCAATATTTTATTTGATAATTCAATTTAATCAAATAAATCGATAAATTGATAAAAAAGTGAAAATAAAAAAAATTTTAAAATTTATGAAAAAAAATTAAATTCAATAATTTCAATATTTTATTTGATATTTCAATTTAATCCATTAAATTGATAAATTGAATAAAAATTTAAAATTTATGAAAAAAAATTAAATTAAAATATTTCAATATTTTATTTGATATTTCAATTTAATCCATTAAATTGATAAATTGAATAAAAATTTAAAATTTATGAAAAATAATTAAATTAAAATATTTCAATATTTTATTTGATAATTCAATTTAATATATTAAATTGATAAATTGATAAAAAAGTGAAAATAAAAAAAATTTTAAAATTTATGAAAAAAAATTAAATTCAATAATTTCAATATTTTATTTGATATTTCAATTAAATCCATTAAATTGATAGATTGAAAAAAAATTTAAAATTTATGAAAAAAAATTAAATTCAATAATTTCAATATTTTATTTGATATTTCAATTAAATCCATTAAATTGATAAATTGGAAAAAATTTAAAATTTACGAAAAAAAATTAAATTAAAATATTTCAATATTTTATTTGATATTTCAATTTAATCCATTAAATTGATAAATTGGAAAAAATTTAAAATTTATGAAAAAAAATTAAATTCAATAATTTCAATATTTTATTTGATAATTCAATTTAATATATTAAATTGATAAATTGGAAAAAATTTAAAATTTATGAAAAAAAATTAAATTCAATAATTTCAATATTTTATTTGATAATTCAATTTAATATATTAAATTGATAAATTGATTAAAAAGTGAAAATAAAAAAAATTTTAAAATTTATGAAAAAAAATTTAATTCAATAATTTCAATATTTTATTTGATAATTCAATTTAATCCATTAAATTGATAAATTGAAATAAAATTTAAAATTTAAGAAAAAAAATTCAATTCAATAATTTCAATATTTTATTTGATATTTCAATTTAATCCATTAAATTGATAAATTGAATAAAAATTTAAAATTTATGAAAAAAAATTAAATTAAAATATTTCAATATTTTATTTGATATTTCAATTTAATCCATTAAATTGATAAATTGAATAAAAATTTAAAATTTATGAAAAATAATTAAATTAAAATATTTCAATATTTTATTTGATATTTCAATTTAATCCATTAAATTGATAGATTGAAAAAAAATTTAAAATTTATGAAAAAAAATTAAATTCAATAATTTCAATATTTTATTTGATAATTCAATTTAATCCATTAAATTGATAAATTGGAAAAAATTTAAAATTTATGAAAAAAAATTAAATTCAATAATTTCAATATTTTATTTGATAATTCAATTTAATCAAATAAATCGATAAATTGATAAAAAAGTGAAAATAAAAAAAATTTTAAAATTTATGAAAAAAAATTAAATTCAATAATTTCAATATTTTATTTGATAATTCAATTTAATCCATTAAATTGATAAACTGAATAAAAATTTAAAATTTATGAAAAAAAATTAAATTAAAATATTTCAATATTTTATTTGATATTTCAATTTAATCCATTAAATTGATAAATTGATAAAAAAGTGAAAATAAAAAAAATTTTAAAATTTATGAAAAAAAATTAAATTCAATAATTTCAATATTTTATTTGATATTTCAATTAAATCCATTAAATTGATAGATTGAAGAAAAATTTAAAATTTATGAAAAAAAATTAAATTCAATAATTTCAATATTTTATTTGATAATTCAATTTAATATATTAAATTGATAAATTGATTAAAAAGTGAAAATAAAAAAAATTTTAAAATTTATGAAAAAAAATTTAATTCAATAATTTCAATATTTTATTTGATAATTCAATTTAATCCATTAAATTGATAAATTGAATAAAAATTTAAAATTTATGAAAAAAAATTAAATTAAAATATTTCAATATTTTATTTGATATTTCAATTTAATCCATTAAATTGATAAATTGGAAAAAAAAGTGAAAATAAAAAAAATTTTAAAATTTATGAAAAAAAATTAAATTCAATAAATTCAATATTTTATTTGATATTTCAATTAAATCCATTAAATTGATAGATTGAAAAAAAATTTAATATTTATGAAAAAAAATTAAATTCAATAATTTCAATATTTTATTTGATAATTCAATTTAATCCATTAAATTGATAAATTGAATAAAAATTTAAAATTTATGAAAAAAAATTAAATTAAAATATTTCAATATTTTATTTGATATTTCAATTTAATCCATTAAATTGATAAATTGAATAAAAATTTAAAATTTATGAAAAATAATTAAATTCAATAATTTCAATATTTTATTTGATAATTCAATTTAATCCATTAAATTGATAAATTGAATAAAAATTTAAAATTTATGAAAAAAAATTAAATTAAAATATTTCAATATTTTATTTGATATTTCAATTAAATCCATTAAATTGATAGATTGAAAAAAAATTTAAAATTTATGAAAAAAAATTAAATTAAAATATTTCAATATTTTATTTGATATTTCAATTAAATCCATTAAATTGATAGATTGAAAAAAAATTTAAAATTTATGAAAAAAAATTAAATTCAATAATTTCAATATTTTATTTGATAATTCAATTTAATCCATTAAATTGATAAACTGAATAAAAATTTAAAATTTATGAAAAAAAATTAAATTAAAATATTTCAATATTTTATTTGATATTTCAATTTAATCCATTAAATTGATAAATTGATAAAAAAGTGAAAATAAAAAAAATTTTAAAATTTATGAAAAAAAATTAAATTCAATAATTTCAATATTTTATTTGATATTTCAATTAAATCCATTAAATTGATAGATTGAAGAAAAATTTAAAATTTATGAAAAAAAATTAAATTCAATAATTTCAATATTTTATTTGATAATTCAATTTAATATATTAAATTGATAAATTGATTAAAAAGTGAAAATAAAAAAAATTTTAAAATTTATGAAAAAAAATTTAATTCAATAATTTCAATATTTTATTTGATAATTCAATTTAATCCATTAAATTGATAAATTGAAATAAAATTTAAAATTTAAGAAAAAAAATTCAATTCAATAATTTCAATATTTTATTTGATATTTCAATTTAATCCATTAAATTGATAAATTGAATAAAAATTTAAAATTTATGAAAAAAAATTAAATTAAAATATTTCAATATTTTATTTGATATTTCAATTTAATCCATTAAATTGATAAATTGAATAAAAATTTAAAATTTATGAAAAATAATTAAATTAAAATATTTCAATATTTTATTTGATATTTCAATTTAATCCATTAAATTGATAGATTGAAAAAAAATTTAAAATTTATGAAAAAAAATTAAATTCAATAATTTCAATATTTTATTTGATAATTCAATTTAATCCATTAAATTGATAAATTTGAAAAAATTTAAAATTTATGAAAAAAAATTAAATTCAATAATTTCAATATTTTATTTGATAATTCAATTTAATCAAATAAATCGATAAATTGATAAAAAAGTGAAAATAAAAAAAATTTTAAAATTTATGAAAAAAAATTAAATTCAATAATTTCAATATTTTATTTGATATTTCAATTTAATCCATTAAATTGATAAATTGAATAAAAATTTAAAATTTATGAAAAAAAATTAAATTAAAATATTTCAATATTTTATTTGATATTTCAATTTAATCCATTAAATTGATAAATTGAATAAAAATTTAAAATTTATGAAAAATAATTAAATTAAAATATTTCAATATTTTATTTGATAATTCAATTTAATATATTAAATTGATAAATTGATAAAAAAGTGAAAATAAAAAAAATTTTAAAATTTATGAAAAAAAATTAAATTCAATAATTTCAATATTTTATTTGATATTTCAATTAAATCCATTAAATTGATAGATTGAAAAAAAATTTAAAATTTATGAAAAAAAATTAAATTCAATAATTTCAATATTTTATTTGATATTTCAATTTAATCCATTAAATTGATAAATTGGAAAAAATTTAAAATTTATGAAAAAAAATTAAATTCAATAATTTCAATATTTTATTTGATAATTCAATTTAATATATTAAATTGATAAATTGGAAAAAATTTAAAATTTATGAAAAAAAATTAAATTCAATAATTTCAATATTTTATTTGATAATTCAATTTAATATATTAAATTGATAAATTGATTAAAAAGTGAAAATAAAAAAAATTTTAAAATTTATGAAAAAAAATTTAATTCAATAATTTCAATATTTTATTTGATAATTCAATTTAATCCATTAAATTGATAAATTGAAATAAAATTTAAAATTTAAGAAAAAAAATTCAATTCAATAATTTCAATATTTTATTTGATATTTCAATTTAATCCATTAAATTGATAAATTGAATAAAAATTTAAAATTTATGAAAAAAAATTAAATTAAAATATTTCAATATTTTATTTGATATTTCAATTTAATCCATTAAATTGATAAATTGAATAAAAATTTAAAATTTATGAAAAATAATTAAATTAAAATATTTCAATATTTTATTTGATATTTCAATTTAATCCATTAAATTGATAGATTGAAAAAAAATTTAAAATTTATGAAAAAAAATTAAATTCAATAATTTCAATATTTTATTTGATAATTCAATTTAATCCATTAAATTGATAAATTTGAAAAAATTTAAAATTTATGAAAAAAAATTAAATTCAATAATTTCAATATTTTATTTGATAATTCAATTTAATCAAATAAATCGATAAATTGATAAAAAAGTGAAAATAAAAAAAATTTTAAAATTTATGAAAAAAAATTAAATTCAATAATTTCAATATTTTATTTGATATTTCTATTTAATCCATTAAATTGATAAATTGAATAAAAATTTAAAATTTATGAAAAAAAATTAAATTAAAATATTTCAATATTTTATTTGATATTTCAATTTAATCCATTAAATTGATAAATTGAATAAAAATTTAAAATTTATGAAAAATAATTAAATTAAAATATTTCAATATTTTATTTGATAATTCAATTTAATATATTAAATTGATAAATTGATAAAAAAGTGAAAATAAAAAAAATTTTAAAATTTATGAAAAAAAATTAAATTCAATAATTTCAATATTTTATTTGATATTTCAATTAAATCCATTAAATTGATAGATTGAAAAAAAATTTAAAATTTATGAAAAAAAATTAAATTCAATAATTTCAATATTTTATTTGATATTTCAATTTAATCCATTAAATTGATAAATTGGAAAAAATTTAAAATTTATGAAAAAAAATTAAATTCAATAATTTCAATATTTTATTTGATAATTCAATTTAATATATTAAATTGATAAATTGGAAAAAATTTAAAATTTATGAAAAAAAATTAAATTCAATAATTTCAATATTTTATTTGATAATTCAATTTAATATATTAAATTGATAAATTGATTAAAAAGTGAAAATAAAAAAAATTTTAAAATTTATGAAAAAAAATTTAATTCAATAATTTCAATATTTTATTTGATAATTCAATTTAATCCATTAAATTGATAAATTGAAATAAAATTTAAAATTTAAGAAAAAAAATTCAATTCAATAATTTCAATATTTTATTTGATATTTCAATTTAATCCATTAAATTGATAAATTGAATAAAAATTTAAAATTTATGAAAAAAAATTAAATTAAAATATTTCAATATTTTATTTGATATTTCAATTTAATCCATTAAATTGATAAATTGAATAAAAATTTAAAATTTATGAAAAATAATTAAATTAAAATATTTCAATATTTTATTTGATATTTCAATTTAATCCATTAAATTGATAGATTGAAAAAAAATTTAAAATTTATGAAAAAAAATTAAATTCAATAATTTCAATATTTTATTTGATAATTCAATTTAATCCATTAAATTGATAAATTGGAAAAAATTTAAAATTTATGAAAAAAAATTAAATTCAATAATTTCAATATTTTATTTGATAATTCAATTTAATCAAATAAATCGATAAATTGATAAAAAAGTGAAAATAAAAAAAATTTTAAAATTTATGAAAAAAAATTAAATTCAATAATTTCAATATTTTATTTGATAATTCAATTTAATCCATTAAATTGATAAACTGAATAAAAATTTAAAATTTATGAAAAAAAATTAAATTAAAATATTTCAATATTTTATTTGATATTTCAATTTAATCCATTAAATTGATAAATTGATAAAAAAGTGAAAATAAAAAAAATTTTAAAATTTATGAAAAAAAATTAAATTCAATAATTTCAATATTTTATTTGATATTTCAATTAAATCCATTAAATTGATAGATTGAAGAAAAATTTAAAATTTATGAAAAAAAATTAAATTCAATAATTTCAATATTTTATTTGATAATTCAATTTAATATATTAAATTGATAAATTGATTAAAAAGTGAAAATAAAAAAAATTTTAAAATTTATGAAAAAAAATTTAATTCAATAATTTCAATATTTTATTTGATAATTCAATTTAATCCATTAAATTGATAAATTGAATAAAAATTTAAAATTTATGAAAAAAAATTAAATTAAAATATTTCAATATTTTATTTGATATTTCAATTTAATCCATTAAATTGATAAATTGGAAAAAAAAGTGAAAATAAAAAAAATTTTAAAATTTATGAAAAAAAATTAAATTCAATAAATTCAATATTTTATTTGATATTTCAATTAAATCCATTAAATTGATAGATTGAAAAAAAATTTAATATTTATGAAAAAAAATTAAATTCAATAATTTCAATATTTTATTTGATAATTCAATTTAATCCATTAAATTGATAAATTGAATAAAAATTTAAAATTTATGAAAAAAAATTAAATTAAAATATTTCAATATTTTATTTGATATTTCAATTTAATCCATTAAATTGATAAATTGAATAAAAATTTAAAATTTATGAAAAATAATTAAATTCAATAATTTCAATATTTTATTTGATAATTCAATTTAATCCATTAAATTGATAAATTGAATAAAAATTTAAAATTTATGAAAAAAAATTAAATTAAAATATTTCAATATTTTATTTGATATTTCAATTTAATCCATTAAATTGATAAATTGGAAAAAATTTAAAATTTACGAAAAAAAATTAAATTCAATAATTTCAGTATTTTATTTGATAATTCAATTTAATATATTAAATTGATAAATTGATTAAAAAGTGAAAATAAAAAAAAATTTAAAATTTACGAAAAAAAATTAAATTCAATAATTTCAATATTTTATTTGATAATTCAATTTAATCCATTAAATTGATAAATTGAATAAAAATTTTAAAATTTATGAAAAAAAATTAAATTCAATAATTTCAATATTTTATTTGATATTTCAATTAAATCCATTAAATTGATAGATTGAAGAAAAATTTAAAATTTATGAAAAAAAATTAAATTCAATAATTTCAATATTTTATTTGATAATTCAATTTAATATATTAAATTGATAAATTGATTAAAAAGTGAAAATAAAAAAAATTTTAAAATTTATGAAAAAAAATTTAATTCAATAATTTCAATATTTTATTTGATAATTCAATTTAATCCATTAAATTGATAAATTGAAATAAAATTTAAAATTTAAGAAAAAAAATTCAATTCAATAATTTCAATATTTTATTTGATATTTCAATTTAATCCATTAAATTGATAAATTGAATAAAAATTTAAAATTTATGAAAAAAAATTAAATTAAAATATTTCAATATTTTATTTGATATTTCAATTTAATCCATTAAATTGATAAATTGAATAAAAATTTAAAATTTATGAAAAATAATTAAATTAAAATATTTCAATATTTTATTTGATATTTCAATTTAATCCATTAAATTGATAGATTGAAAAAAAATTTAAAATTTATGAAAAAAAATTAAATTCAATAATTTCAATATTTTATTTGATAATTCAATTTAATCCATTAAATTGATAAATTTGAAAAAATTTAAAATTTATGAAAAAAAATTAAATTCAATAATTTCAATATTTTATTTGATAATTCAATTTAATCAAATAAATCGATAAATTGATAAAAAAGTGAAAATAAAAAAAATTTTAAAATTTATGAAAAAAAATTAAATTCAATAATTTCAATATTTTATTTGATATTTCAATTTAATCCATTAAATTGATAAATTGAATAAAAATTTAAAATTTATGAAAAAAAATTAAATTAAAATATTTCAATATTTTATTTGATATTTCAATTTAATCCATTAAATTGATAAATTGAATAAAAATTTAAAATTTATGAAAAATAATTAAATTAAAATATTTCAATATTTTATTTGATAATTCAATTTAATATATTAAATTGATAAATTGATAAAAAAGTGAAATTAAAAAAATTTTTAAAATTTATGAAAAAAAATTAAATTCAATAATTTCAATATTTTATTTGATATTTCAATTAAATCCATTAAATTGATAGATTGAAAAAAAATTTAAAATTTATGAAAAAAAATTAAATTCAATAATTTCAATATTTTATTTGATATTTCAATTTAATCCATTAAATTGATAAATTGGAAAAAATTTAAAATTTATGAAAAAAAATTAAATTCAATAATTTCAATATTTTATTTGATAATTCAATTTAATATATTAAATTGATAAATTGGAAAAAATTTAAAATTTATGAAAAAAAATTAAATTCAATAATTTCAATATTTTATTTGATAATTCAATTTAATATATTAAATTGATAAATTGATTAAAAAGTGAAAATAAAAAAAATTTTAAAATTTATGAAAAAAAATTTAATTCAATAATTTCAATATTTTATTTGATAATTCAATTTAATCCATTAAATTGATAAATTGAAATAAAATTTAAAATTTAAGAAAAAAAATTCAATTCAATAATTTCAATATTTTATTTGATATTTCAATTTAATCCATTAAATTGATAAATTGAATAAAAATTTAAAATTTATGAAAAAAAATTAAATTAAAATATTTCAATATTTTATTTGATATTTCAATTTAATCCATTAAATTGATAAATTGAATAAAAATTTAAAATTTATGAAAAATAATTAAATTAAAATATTTCAATATTTTATTTGATATTTCAATTTAATCCATTAAATTGATAGATTGAAGAAAAATTTAAAATTTATGAAAAAAAATTAAATTCAATAATTTCAATATTTTATTTGATAATTCAATTTAATCCATTAAATTGATAAATTTGAAAAAATTTAAAATTTATGAAAAAAAATTAAATTCAATAATTTCAATATTTTATTTGATAATTCAATTTAATCAAATAAATCGATAAATTGATAAAAAAGTGAAAATAAAAAAAATTTTAAAATTTATGAAAAAAAATTAAATTCAATAATTTCAATATTTTATTTGATATTTCAATTTAATCCATTAAATTGATAAATTGAATAAAAATTTAAAATTTATGAAAAAAAATTAAATTAAAATATTTCAATATTTTATTTGATATTTCAATTTAATCCATTAAATTGATAAATTGAATAAAAATTTAAAATTTATGAAAAATAATTAAATTAAAATATTTCAATATTTTATTTGATAATTCAATTTAATATATTAAATTGATAAATTGATAAAAAAGTGAAAATAAAAAAAATTTTAAAATTTATGAAAAAAAATTAAATTCAATAATTTCAATATTTTATTTGATATTTCAATTAAATCCATTAAATTGATAGATTGAAAAAAAATTTAAAATTTATGAAAAAAAATTAAATTCAATAATTTCAATATTTTATTTGATATTTCAATTTAATCCATTAAATTGATAAATTGGAAAAAATTTAAAATTTATGAAAAAAAATTAAATTCAATAATTTCAATATTTTATTTGATAATTCAATTTAATATATTAAATTGATAAATTGATTAAAAAGTGAAAATAAAAAAAATTTTAAAATTTATGAAAAAAAATTTAATTCAATAATTTCAATATTTTATTTGATAATTCAATTTAATCCATTAAATTGATAAATTGAAATAAAATTTAAAATTTAAGAAAAAAAATTCAATTCAATAATTTCAATATTTTATTTGATATTTCAATTTAATCCATTAAATTGATAAATTGAATAAAAATTTAAAATTTATGAAAAAAAATTAAATTAAAATATTTCAATATTTTATTTGATATTTCAATTTAATCCATTAAATTGATAAATTGAATAAAAATTTAAAATTTATGAAAAATAATTAAATTAAAATATTTCAATATTTTATTTGATATTTCAATTTAATCCATTAAATTGATAGATTGAAAAAAAATTTAAAATTTATGAAAAAAAATTAAATTCAATAATTTCAATATTTTATTTGATAATTCAATTTAATCCATTAAATTGATAAATTGGAAAAAATTTAAAATTTATGAAAAAAAATTAAATTCAATAATTTCAATATTTTATTTGATAATTCAATTTAATCAAATAAATCGATAAATTGATAAAAAAGTGAAAATAAAAAAAATTTTAAAATTTATGAAAAAAAATTAAATTCAATAATTTCAATATTTTATTTGATAATTCAATTTAATCCATTAAATTGATAAACTGAATAAAAATTTAAAATTTATGAAAAAAAATTAAATTAAAATATTTCAATATTTTATTTGATATTTCAATTTAATCCATTAAATTGATAAATTGATAAAAAAGTGAAAATAAAAAAAATTTTAAAATTTATGAAAAAAAATTAAATTCAATAATTTCAATATTTTATTTGATATTTCAATTAAATCCATTAAATTGATAGATTGAAGAAAAATTTAAAATTTATGAAAAAAAATTAAATTCAATAATTTCAATATTTTATTTGATAATTCAATTTAATATATTAAATTGATAAATTGATTAAAAAGTGAAAATAAAAAAAATTTTAAAATTTATGAAAAAAAATTTAATTCAATAATTTCAATATTTTATTTGATAATTCAATTTAATCCATTAAATTGATAAATTGAATAAAAATTTAAAATTTATGAAAAAAAATTAAATTAAAATATTTCAATATTTTATTTGATATTTCAATTTAATCCATTAAATTGATAAATTGGAAAAAAAAGTGAAAATAAAAAAAATTTTAAAATTTATGAAAAAAAATTAAATTCAATAAATTCAATATTTTATTTGATATTTCAATTAAATCCATTAAATTGATAGATTGAAAAAAAATTTAATATTTATGAAAAAAAATTAAATTCAATAATTTCAATATTTTATTTGATAATTCAATTTAATCCATTAAATTGATAAATTGAATAAAAATTTAAAATTTATGAAAAAAAATTAAATTAAAATATTTCAATATTTTATTTGATATTTCAATTTAATCCATTAAATTGATAAATTGAATAAAAATTTAAAATTTATGAAAAATAATTAAATTCAATAATTTCAATATTTTATTTGATAATTCAATTTAATCCATTAAATTGATAAATTGAATAAAAATTTAAAATTTATGAAAAAAAATTAAATTAAAATATTTCAATATTTTATTTGATATTTCAATTAAATCCATTAAATTGATAGATTGAAAAAAAATTTAAAATTTATGAAAAAAAATTAAATTAAAATATTTCAATATTTTATTTGATATTTCAATTAAATCCATTAAATTGATAGATTGAAAAAAAATTTAAAATTTATGAAAAAAAATTAAATTCAATAATTTCAATATTTTATTTGATAATTCAATTTAATCCATTAAATTGATAAACTGAATAAAAATTTAAAATTTATGAAAAAAAATTAAATTAAAATATTTCAATATTTTATTTGATATTTCAATTTAATCCATTAAATTGATAAATTGATAAAAAAGTGAAAATAAAAAAAATTTTAAAATTTATGAAAAAAAATTAAATTCAATAATTTCAATATTTTATTTGATATTTCAATTAAATCCATTAAATTGATAGATTGAAGAAAAATTTAAAATTTATGAAAAAAAATTAAATTCAATAATTTCAATATTTTATTTGATAATTCAATTTAATATATTAAATTGATAAATTGATTAAAAAGTGAAAATAAAAAAAATTTTAAAATTTATGAAAAAAAATTTAATTCAATAATTTCAATATTTTATTTGATAATTCAATTTAATCCATTAAATTGATAAATTGAAATAAAATTTAAAATTTAAGAAAAAAAATTCAATTCAATAATTTCAATATTTTATTTGATATTTCAATTTAATCCATTAAATTGATAAATTGAATAAAAATTTAAAATTTATGAAAAAAAATTAAATTAAAATATTTCAATATTTTATTTGATATTTCAATTTAATCCATTAAATTGATAAATTGAAAAAAAATTTAAAATTTATGAAAAAAAATTAAATTCAATAATTTCAATATTTTATTTGATAATTCAATTTAATCCATTAAATTGATAAATTTGAAAAAATTTAAAATTTATGAAAAAAAATTAAATTCAATAATTTCAATATTTTATTTGATAATTCAATTTAATCCATTAAATTGATAAATTGAAGAAAAATTTAAAATTTATGAAAAAAAATTAAATTCAATAATTTCAATATTTTATTTGATAATTCAATTTAATATATTAAATTGATAAATTGATTAAAAAGTGAAAATAAAAAAAAATTTTAAAATTTATGAAAAAAAATTAAATTCAATAATTTCAATATTTTATTTGATAATTCAATTTAATCCATTAAATTGATAAATTCAATAAAAATTTAAAATTTATGAAAAAAAATTAAATTAAAATATTTCAATATTTTATTTGATATTTCAATGAAATCCATTAAATTGATAAATTGAAGAAAAATTTAAAATTTATGAAAAAAAATTAAATTCAATAATTTCAATATTTTATTTGATAATTCAATTTAATATATTAAATTGATAAATTGATTAAAAAGTGAAAATAAAAAAAAATTTTTAAATTTATGAAAAAAAATTAAATTCAATCATTTCAATATTTTATTTGATAATTCAATTTAATCCATTAAATTGATAAATTGAATAAAAATTTAAAATTTATGAAAAAAAATTAAATTAAAATATTTCAATATTTTATTTGATATTTCAATTTAATCCATTAAATTGATAAATTGAATAAAAATTTAAAATTTATGAAAAATAATTAAATTCAATAATTTCAATATTTTATTTGATAATTCAATTTAATCCATTAAATTGATAAATTGAATAAAAATTTAAAATTTATGAAAAAAAATTAAATTAAAATATTTCAATATTTTATTTGATATTTCAATTTAATCCATTAAATTGATAAATTGGAAAAAATTTAAAATTTACGAAAAAAAATTAAATTCAATAATTTCAATATTTTATTTGATAATTCAATTTAATATATTAAATTGATAAATTGATTAAAAAGTGAAAATAAAAAAAAATTTTAAAATTTATGAAAAAAAATTAAATTCAATAATTTCAATATTTTATTTGATAATTCAATTTAATCCATTAAATTGATAAATTGAATAAAAATTTAAAATTTATGAAAAAAAATTAAATTAAAATATTTCAATATTTTATTTGATATTTCAATTTAATCCATTAAATTGATAAATTGGAAAAAAAAGTGAAAATAAAAAAAATTTTAAAATTTATGAAAAAAAATTAAATTCAATAATTTCAATATTTTATTTGATATTTCAATTAAATCCATTAAATTGATAGATTGAAGAAAAATTTAAAATTTATGAAAAAAAATTAAATTCAATAATTTCAATATTTTATTTGATAATTCAATTTAATATATTAAATTGATAAATTGATTAAAAAGTGAAAATAAAAAAAATTTTAAAATTTATGAAAAAAAATTTAATTCAATAATTTCAATATTTTATTTGATAATTCAATTTAATCCATTAAATTGATAAATTGAAATAAAATTTAAAATTTAAGAAAAAAAATTAAATTAAAATATTTCAATATTTTATTTGATATTTCAATTTAATCCATTAAATTGATAAATTGGAAAAAAAAGTGAAAATAAAAAAAATTTTAAAATTTATGAAAAAAAATTAAATTCAATAAATTCAATATTTTATTTGATATTTCAATTAAATCCATTAAATTGATAGATTGAAAAAAAATTTAATATTTATGAAAAAAAATTAAATTCAATAATTTCAATATTTTATTTGATAATTCAATTTAATCCATTAAATTGATAAATTGAATAAAAATTTAAAATTTATGAAAAAAAATTAAATTAAAATATTTCAATATTTTATTTGATATTTCAATTTAATCCATTAAATTGATAAATTGAATAAAAATTTAAAATTTATGAAAAATAATTAAATTCAATAATTTCAATATTTTATTTGATAATTCAATTTAATCCATTAAATTGATAAATTGAATAAAAATTTAAAATTTATGAAAAAAAATTAAATTAAAATATTTCAATATTTTATTTGATATTTCAATTTAATCCATTAAATTGATAAATTGGAAAAAATTTAAAATTTACGAAAAAAAATTAAATTCAATAATTTCAGTATTTTATTTGATAATTCAATTTAATATATTAAATTGATAAATTGATTAAAAAGTGAAAATAAAAAAAAATTTAAAATTTACGAAAAAAAATTAAATTCAATAATTTCAATATTTTATTTGATAATTCAATTTAATCCATTAAATTGATAAATTGAATAAAAATTTAAAATTTATGAAAAAAAATTAAATTAAAATATTTCAATATTTTATTTGATATTTCAATTAAATCCATTAAATTGATAGATTGAAAAAAAATTTAAAATTTATGAAAAAAAATTAAATTAAAATATTTCAATATTTTATTTGATATTTCAATTAAATCCATTAAATTGATAGATTGAAAAAAAATTTAAAATTTATGAAAAAAAATTAAATTCAATAATTTCAATATTTTATTTGATAATTCAATTTAATCCATTAAATTGATAAACTGAATAAAAATTTAAAATTTATGAAAAAAAATTAAATTAAAATATTTCAATATTTTATTTGATATTTCAATTTAATCCATTAAATTGATAAATTGATAAAAAAGTGAAAATAAAAAAAATTTTAAAATTTATGAAAAAAAATTAAATTCAATAATTTCAATATTTTATTTGATATTTCAATTAAATCCATTAAATTGATAGATTGAAGAAAAATTTAAAATTTATGAAAAAAAATTAAATTCAATAATTTCAATATTTTATTTGATAATTCAATTTAATATATTAAATTGATAAATTGATTAAAAAGTGAAAATAAAAAAAATTTT
The DNA here is from genome assembly GCA_034509805.1 of Sipha maydis. Classification (NCBI taxonomy): domain Eukaryota; kingdom Metazoa; phylum Arthropoda; class Insecta; order Hemiptera; family Aphididae; genus Sipha; species Sipha maydis. Next base: position 26,278 of record JASXSY010002823.1, read on the forward strand.
AAAATTTATGAAAAAAAATTTAATTCAATAATTTCAATATTTTATTTGATAATTCAATTTAATCCATTAAATTGATAAATTGAAATAAAATTTAAAATTTAAGAAAAAAAATTCAATTCAATAATTTCAATATTTTATTTGATATTTCAATTTAATCCATTAAATTGATAAATTGAATAAAAATTTAAAATTTATGAAAAAAAATTAAATTAAAATATTTCAATATTTTATTTGATATTTCAATTTAATCCATTAAATTGATAAATTGAATAAAAATTTAAAATTTATGAAAAATAATTAAATTAAAATATTTCAATATTTTATTTGATATTTCAATTTAATCCATTAAATTGATAGATTGAAAAAAAATTTAAAATTTATGAAAAAAAATTAAATTCAATAATTTCAATATTTTATTTGATAATTCAATTTAATCCATTAAATTGATAAATTTGAAAAAATTTAAAATTTATGAAAAAAAATTAAATTCAATAATTTCAATATTTTATTTGATAATTCAATTTAATCAAATAAATCGATAAATTGATAAAAAAGTGAAAATAAAAAAAATTTTAAAATTTATGAAAAAAAATTAAATTCAATAATTTCAATATTTTATTTGATATTTCAATTTAATCCATTAAATTGATAAATTGAATAAAAATTTAAAATTTATGAAAAATAATTAAATTAAAATATTTCAATATTTTATTTGATAATTCAATTTAATATATTAAATTGATAAATTGGAAAAAATTTAAAATTTATGAAAAAAAATTAAATTCAATAATTTCAATATTTTATTTGATAATTCAATTTAATATATTAAATTGATAAATTGATTAAAAAGTGAAAATAAAAAAAATTTTAAAATTTATGAAAAAAAATTTAATTCAATAATTTCAATATTTTATTTGATAATTCAATTTAATCCATTAAATTGATAAATTGAAATAAAATTTAAAATTTAAGAAAAAAAATTCAATTCAATAATTTCAATATTTTATTTGATATTTCAATTTAATCCATTAAATTGATAAATTGAATAAAAATTTAAAATTTATGAAAAAAAATTAAATTAAAATATTTCAATATTTTATTTGATATTTCAATTTAATCCATTAAATTGATAAATTGAATAAAAATTTAAAATTTATGAAAAATAATTAAATTAAAATATTTCAATATTTTATTTGATATTTCAATTTAATCCATTAAATTGATAGATTGAAAAAAAATTTAAAATTTATGAAAAAAAATTAAATTCAATAATTTCAATATTTTATTTGATAATTCAATTTAATCCATTAAATTGATAAATTGGAAAAAATTTAAAATTTATGAAAAAAAATTAAATTCAATAATTTCAATATTTTATTTGATATTTCAATTAAATCCATTAAATTGATAGATTGAAAAAAAATTTAAAATTTATGAAAAAAAATTAAATTCAATAATTTCAATATTTTATTTGATATTTCAATTTAATCCATTAAATTGATAAATTGGAAAAAAAAGTGATAATAAAAAAAATTTTAAAATTTATGAAAAAAAATTAAATTCAATAATTTCAATATTTTATTTGATAATTCAATTTAATCCATTAAATTGATAAATTGAATAAAAATTTAAAATTTATGAAAAAAAATTAAATTAAAATATTTCAATATTTTATTTGATATTTCAATTAAATCCATTAAATTGATAAATTGAAGAAAAATTTAAAATTTATGAAAAAAAATTAAATTCAATAATTTCAATATTTTATTTGATAATTCAATTTAATATATTAAATTGATAAATTGATTAAAAAGTGAAAATAAAAAAAAATTTTAAAATTTATGAAAAAAAATTAAACTCAATAATTTCAATATTTTATTTGATAATTCAATTTAATCCATTAAATTGATAAATTGAATAAAAATTTAAAATTTATGAAAAAAAATTAAATTAAAATATTTCAATATTTTATTTGATATTTCAATTTAATCCATTAAATTGATAGATTGAAAAAAAATTTAAAATTTATGAAAAAAAATTAAATTCAATAATTTCAATATTTTATTTGATAATTCAATTTAATATATTAAATTGATAAATTGATTAAAAAGTGAAAATAAAAAAAAATTTTAAAATTTATGAAAAAAAATTAAATTCAATAATTTCAATATTTTATTTGATAATTCAATTTAATCCATTAAATTGATAAATTGAATAAAAATTTAAAATTTATGAAAAAAAATTAAATTAAAATATTTCAATATTTTATTTGATATTTCAATTTAATCCATTAAATTGATAAATTGGAAAAAATTTAAAATTTACGAAAAAAAATTAAATTCAATAATTTCAATATTTTATTTGATAATTCAATTTAATATATTAAATTGATAAATTGATTAAAAAGTGAAAATAAAAAAAATTTTAAAATTTATGAAAAAAAATTAAATTCAATAATTTCAATATTTTATTTGATATTTCAATTTAATCCATTAAATTGATAAATTGGAAAAAAAAGTGAAAATAAAAAAAATTTTAAAATTTATGAAAAAAAATTAAATTCAATAATTTCAATATTTTATTTGATATTTCAATTAAATCCATTAAATTGATAGATTGAAAAAAAATTTAAAATTTATGAAAAAAAATTAAATTCAATAATTTCAATATTTTATTTGATATTTCAATTAAATCCATTAAATTGATAGATTGAAGAAAAATTTAAAATTTATGAAAAAAAATTAAATTCAATAATTTCAATATTTTATTTGATAATTCAATTTAATATATTAAATTGATAAATTGATTAAAAAGTGAAAATAAAAAAAATTTTAAAATTTATGAAAAAAAATTTAATTCAATAATTTCAATATTTTATTTGATAATTCAATTTAATCCATTAAATTGATAAATTGAAATAAAATTTAAAATTTAAGAAAAAAAATTAAATTAAAATATTTCAATATTTTATTTGATATTTCAATTTAATCCATTAAATTGATAAATTGGAAAAAAAAGTGAAAATAAAAAAAATTTTAAAATTTATGAAAAAAAATTAAATTCAATAAATTCAATATTTTATTTGATATTTCAATTAAATCCATTAAATTGATAGATTGAAAAAAAATTTAATATTTATGAAAAAAAATTAAATTCAATAATTTCAATATTTTATTTGATAATTCAATTTAATCCATTAAATTGATAAATTGAATAAAAATTTAAAATTTATGAAAAAAAATTAAATTAAAATATTTCAATATTTTATTTGATATTTCAATTTAATCCATTAAATTGATAAATTGAATAAAAATTTAAAATTTATGAAAAATAATTAAATTCAATAATTTCAATATTTTATTTGATAATTCAATTTAATCCATTAAATTGATAAATTGAATAAAAATTTAAAATTTATGAAAAAAAATTAAATTAAAATATTTCAATATTTTATTTGATATTTCAATTTAATCCATTAAATTGATAAATTGGAAAAAATTTAAAATTTACGAAAAAAAATTAAATTCAATAATTTCAGTATTTTATTTGATAATTCAATTTAATATATTAAATTGATAAATTGATTAAAAAGTGAAAATAAAAAAAAATTTAAAATTTACGAAAAAAAATTAAATTCAATAATTTCAATATTTTATTTGATAATTCAATTTAATCCATTAAATTGATAAATTGAATAAAAATTTAAAATTTATGAAAAAAAATTAAATTAAAATATTTCAATATTTTATTTGATATTTCAATTAAATCCATTAAATTGATAGATTGAAAAAAAATTTAAAATTTATGAAAAAAAATTAAATTAAAATATTTCAATATTTTATTTGATATTTCAATTAAATCCATTAAATTGATAGATTGAAAAAAAATTTAAAATTTATGAAAAAAAATTAAATTCAATAATTTCAATATTTTATTTGATAATTCAATTTAATCCATTAAATTGATAAACTGAATAAAAATTTAAAATTTATGAAAAAAAATTAAATTAAAATATTTCAATATTTTATTTGATATTTCAATTTAATCCATTAAATTGATAAATTGATAAAAAAGTGAAAATAAAAAAAATTTTAAAATTTATGAAAAAAAATTAAATTCAATAATTTCAATATTTTATTTGATATTTCAATTAAATCCATTAAATTGATAGATTGAAGAAAAATTTAAAATTTATGAAAAAAAATTAAATTCAATAATTTCAATATTTTATTTGATAATTCAATTTAATATATTAAATTGATAAATTGATTAAAAAGTGAAAATAAAAAAAATTTTAAAATTTATGAAAAAAAATTTAATTCAATAATTTCAATATTTTATTTGATAATTCAATTTAATCCATTAAATTGATAAATTGAAATAAAATTTAAAATTTAAGAAAAAAAATTCAATTCAATAATTTCAATATTTTATTTGATATTTCAATTTAATCCATTAAATTGATAAATTGAATAAAAATTTAAAATTTATGAAAAAAAATTAAATTAAAATATTTCAATATTTTATTTGATATTTCAATTTAATCCATTAAATTGATAAATTGAATAAAAATTTAAAATTTATGAAAAATAATTAAATTAAAATATTTCAATATTTTATTTGATATTTCAATTTAATCCATTAAATTGATAGATTGAAAAAAAATTTAAAATTTATGAAAAAAAATTAAATTCAATAATTTCAATATTTTATTTGATAATTCAATTTAATCCATTAAATTGATAAATTTGAAAAAATTTAAAATTTATGAAAAAAAATTAAATTCAATAATTTCAATATTTTATTTGATAATTCAATTTAATCAAATAAATCGATAAATTGATAAAAAAGTGAAAATAAAAAAAATTTTAAAATTTATGAAAAAAAATTAAATTCAATAATTTCAATATTTTATTTGATATTTCAATTTAATCCATTAAATTGATAAATTGAATAAAAATTTAAAATTTATGAAAAAAAATTAAATTAAAATATTTCAATATTTTATTTGATAATTCAATTTAATATATTAAATTGATAAATTGATAAAAAAGTGAAAATAAAAAAAATTTTAAAATTTATGAAAAAAAATTAAATTCAATAATTTCAATATTTTATTTGATATTTCAATTAAATCCATTAAATTGATAGATTGAAAAAAAATTTAAAATTTATGAAAAAAAATTAAATTCAATAATTTCAATATTTTATTTGATATTTCAATTTAATCCATTAAATTGATAAATTGGAAAAAAAAGTGAAAATAAAAAAAATTTTAAAATTTATGAAAAAAAATTAAATTCAATAATTTCAATATTTTATTTGATATTTCAATTAAATCCATTAAATTGATAAATTGGAAAAAATTTAAAATTTACGAAAAAAAATTAAATTAAAATATTTCAATATTTTATTTGATATTTCAATTTAATCCATTAAATTGATAAATTGGAAAAAATTTAAAATTTATGAAAAAAAATTAAATTCAATAATTTCAATATTTTATTTGATAATTCAATTTAATATATTAAATTGATAAATTGGAAAAAATTTAAAATTTATGAAAAAAAATTAAATTCAATAATTTCAATATTTTATTTGATAATTCAATTTAATATATTAAATTGATAAATTGATTAAAAAGTGAAAATAAAAAAAATTTTAAAATTTATGAAAAAAAATTAAATTCAATAATTTCAATATTTTATTTGATAATTCAATTTAATCCATTAAATTGATAAATTGAATAAAAATTTAAAATTTATGAAAAAAAATTAAATTAAAATATTTCAATATTTTATTTGATATTTCAATTAAATCCATTAAATTGATAAATTGAAGAAAAATTTAAAATTTATGAAAAAAAATTAAATTCAATAATTTCAATATTTTATTTGATAATTCAATTTAATATATTAAATTGATAAATTGATTAAAAAGTGAAAATAAAAAAAAATTTTAAAATTTATGAAAAAAATTAAACTCAATAATTTCAATATTTTATTTGATAATTCAATTTAATCCATTAAATTGATAAATTGAATAAAAATTTAAAATTTATGAAAAAAAATTAAATTAAAATATTTCAATATTTTATTTGATATTTCAATTTAATCCATTAAATTGATAGATTGAAAAAAAATTTAAAATTTATGAAAAAAAATTAAATTCAATAATTTCAATATTTTATTTGATAATTCAATTTAATATATTAAATTGATAAATTGATTAAAAAGTGAAAATAAAAAAAAATTTTAAAATTTATGAAAAAAAATTAAATTCAATAATTTCAATATTTTATTTGATAATTCAATTTAATCCATTAAATTGATAAATTGAATAAAAATTTAAAATTTATGAAAAAAAATTAAATTAAAATATTTCAATATTTTATTTGATATTTCAATTTAATCCATTAAATTGATAAATTGGAAAAAATTTAAAATTTACGAAAAAAAATTAAATTCAATAATTTCAATATTTTATTTGATAATTCAATTTAATATATTAAATTGATAAATTGATTAAAAAGTGAAAATAAAAAAAATTTTAAAATTTATGAAAAAAAATTAAATTCAATAATTTCAATATTTTATTTGATATTTCAATTTAATCCATTAAATTGATAAATTGGAAAAAAAAGTGAAAATAAAAAAAATTTTAAAATTTATGAAAAAAAATTAAATTCAATAATTTCAATATTTTATTTGATATTTCAATTAAATCCATTAAATTGATAGATTGAAAAAAAATTTAAAATTTATGAAAAAAAATTAAATTCAATAATTTCAATATTTTATTTTATAATTCAATTTAATCCATTAAATTGATAAATTGAAGAAAAATTTAAAATTTATGAAAAAAAATTAAATTCAATAATTTCAATATATTATTTGATAATTCAATTTAATATATTAAATTGATAAATTGATTAAAAATTTAAAATTTATGAAAAAAAATTAAATTAAAATATGTATTTCAATATTTTATTTGATATTTCAATTTAATCCATTAAATTGATAAATTGATAAAAAAGTGAAAATAAAAAAAATTTTAAAATTTATGAAAAAAAATTAAATTCAATAATTTCAATATTTTATTTGATATTTCAATTAAATCCATTAAATTGATAGATTGAAAAAAAATTTAAAATTTATGAAAAAAAATTAAATTCAATAATTTCAATATTTTATTTGATATTTCAATTAAATCCATTAAATTGATAGATTGAAAAAAAATTTAAAATTTATGAAAAAAAATTAAATTCAATAATTTCAATATTTTATTTGATAATTCAATTTAATCCATTAAATTGATAAATTGAAGAAAAATTTAAAATTTATGAAAAAAAATTAAATTCAATAATTTCAATATTTTATTTGATAATTCAATTTAATATATTAAATTGATAAATTGAATAAAAATTTAAAATTTATGAAAAAAAATAAAATTAAAATATTTCAAAATTTTATTTGATAATTCAATTTAATCCATTAAATTGATAAATTGAATAAAAATTTAAAATTTATGAAAAAAAATTAAATTAAAATATTTCAATATTTTATTTGATATTTCAATTAAATCCATTAAATTGATAGATTGAAAAAAAATTTAAAATTTATGAAAAAAAATTAAATTCAATAATTTCAATATTTTATTTGATAATTCAATTTAATCCATTAAATTAATTAATTGAAGAAAAATTTAAAATTTATGAAAAAAAATTAAATTCAATAATTTCAATATTTTATTTGATAATTCAATTTAATATATTAAATTGATAAATTGATTAAAAAGTGAAAATAAAAAAAAATTTTAAAATTTATGAAAAAAAATTAAATTCAATAATTTCAATATTTTATTTGATAATTCAATTTAATCCATTAAATTGATAAATTGAATAAAAATTTAAAATTTATGAAAAAAAATTAAATTAAAATATTTCAATATTTTATTTGATATTTCAATTTAATCCATTAAATTGATAAATTGGAAAAAAAAGTGAAAATAAAAAAAATTTTAAAATTTATGAAAAAAAATTAAATTCAATAAATTCAATATTTTATTTGATATTTCAATTAAATCCATTAAATTGATAGATTGAAAAAAAATTTAAAATTTATGAAAAAAAATTAAATTCAATAATTTCAATATTTTATTTGATAATTCAATTTATTCCATTAAATTGATAAATTGAATAAAAATTTAAAATTTATGAAAAAAAATTAAATTAAAATATTTCAATATTTTATTTGATATTTCAATTTAATCCATTAAATTGATAAATTGGAAAAAATTTAAAATTTACGAAAAAAAATTAAATTCAATAATTTCAATATTTTATTTGATAATTCAATTTAATATATTAAATTGATAAATTGATTAAAAAGTGAAAATAAAAAAAAATTTTAAAATTTATGAAAAAAAATTAAATTCAATAATTTCAATATTTTATTTGATATTTCAATTTAATCCATTAAATTGATAGATTGAAAAAAAATTTAAAATTTATGAAAAAAAATTAAATTCAATAATTTCAATATTTTATTTGATATTTCAATTTAATCCATTAAATTGATAAATTGATAAAAAAGTGAAAATAAAAAAAATTTTAAAATTTATGAAAAAAAATTAAATTCAATAATTTCAATATTTTATTTGATAATTCAATTTAATCTATTAAATTGATAAATTGAATAAAAATTTAAAATTTATGAAAAAAAATTAAATTAAAATATTTCAATATTTTATTTGATATTTCAATTAAATCCATTAAATTGATAGATTGAAAAAAAATTTAAAATTTATGAAAAAAAATTAAATTCAATAATTTCAATATTTTATTTGATAATTCAATTTAATCCATTAAATTGATAAATTGGAAAAAATTTAAAATTTATGAAAAAAAATTAAATTCAATAATTTCAATATTTTATTTGATAATTCAATTTAATATATTAAATTGATAAATTGATTAAAAAGTGAAAATAAAAAAAAATTTTAAAATTTATGAAAAAAAATTAAATTCAATAATTTCAATATTTTATTTGATAATTCAATTTAATCCATTAAATTGATAAATTGAATAAAAATTTAAAATTTATGAAAAAAAATTAAATTAAAATATTTCAATATTTTATTTGATATTTCAATTTAATCCATTAAATTGATAAATTGGAAAAAATTTAAAATTTACGAAAAAAAATTAAATTCAATAATTTCAATATTTTATTTGATAATTCAATTTAATATATTAAATTGATAAATTGATTAAAAAGTGAAAATAAAAAAAATTTTAAAATTTATGAAAAAAAATTAAATTCAATAATTTCAATATTTTATTTGATATTTCAATTTAATCCATTAAATTGATAAATTGGAAAAAAAAGTGAAAATAAAAAAAATTTTAAAATTTATGAAAAAAAATTAAATTCAATAATTTCAATATTTTATTTGATATTTCAATTAAATCCATTAAATTGATAGATTGAAAAAAAATTTAAAATTTATGAAAAAAAATTAAATTCAATAATTTCAATATTTTATTTGATATTTCAATTAAATCCATTAAATTGATAGATTGAAGAAAAATTTAAAATTTATGAAAAAAAATTAAATTCAATAATTTCAATATTTTATTTGATAATTCAATTTAATATATTAAATTGATAAATTGATTAAAAAGTGAAAATAAAAAAAATTTTAAAATTTATGAAAAAAAATTTAATTCAATAATTTCAATATTTTATTTGATAATTCAATTTAATCCATTAAATTGATAAATTGAAATAAAATTTAAAATTTAAGAAAAAAAATTAAATTAAAATATTTCAATATTTTATTTGATATTTCAATTTAATCCATTAAATTGATAAATTGGAAAAAAAAGTGAAAATAAAAAAAATTTTAAAATTTATGAAAAAAAATTAAATTCAATAAATTCAATATTTTATTTGATATTTCAATTAAATCCATTAAATTGATAGATTGAAAAAAAATTTAATATTTATGAAAAAAAATTAAATTCAATAATTTCAATATTTTATTTGATAATTCAATTTAATCCATTAAATTGATAAATTGAATAAAAATTTAAAATTTATGAAAAAAAATTAAATTAAAATATTTCAATATTTTATTTGATATTTCAATTTAATCCATTAAATTGATAAATTGAATAAAAATTTAAAATTTATGAAAAATAATTAAATTCAATAATTTCAATATTTTATTTGATAATTCAATTTAATCCATTAAATTGATAAATTGAATAAAAATTTAAAATTTATGAAAAAAAATTAAATTAAAATATTTCAATATTTTATTTGATATTTCAATTTAATCCATTAAATTGATAAATTGGAAAAAATTTAAAATTTACGAAAAAAAATTAAATTCAATAATTTCAGTATTTTATTTGATAATTCAATTTAATATATTAAATTGATAAATTGATTAAAAAGTGAAAATAAAAAAAAATTTAAAATTTACGAAAAAAAATTAAATTCAATAATTTCAATATTTTATTTGATAATTCAATTTAATCCATTAAATTGATAAATTGAATAAAAATTTAAAATTTATGAAAAAAAATTAAATTAAAATATTTCAATATTTTATTTGATATTTCAATTAAATCCATTAAATTGATAGATTGAAAAAAAATTTAAAATTTATGAAAAAAAATTAAATTAAAATATTTCAATATTTTATTTGATATTTCAATTAAATCCATTAAATTGATAGATTGAAAAAAAATTTAAAATTTATGAAAAAAAATTAAATTCAATAATTTCAATATTTTATTTGATAATTCAATTTAATCCATTAAATTGATAAACTGAATAAAAATTTAAAATTTATGAAAAAAAATTAAATTAAAATATTTCAATATTTTATTTGATATTTCAATTTAATCCATTAAATTGATAAATTGATAAAAAAGTGAAAATAAAAAAAATTTTAAAATTTATGAAAAAAAATTAAATTCAATAATTTCAATATTTTATTTGATATTTCAATTAAATCCATTAAATTGATAGATTGAAGAAAAATTTAAAATTTATGAAAAAAAATTAAATTCAATAATTTCAATATTTTATTTGATAATTCAATTTAATATATTAAATTGATAAATTGATTAAAAAGTGAAAATAAAAAAAATTTTAAAATTTATGAAAAAAAATTTAATTCAATAATTTCAATATTTTATTTGATAATTCAATTTAATCCATTAAATTGATAAATTGAAATAAAATTTAAAATTTAAGAAAAAAAATTCAATTCAATAATTTCAATATTTTATTTGATATTTCAATTTAATCCATTAAATTGATAAATTGAATAAAAATTTAAAATTTATGAAAAAAAATTAAATTAAAATATTTCAATATTTTATTTGATATTTCAATTTAATCCATTAAATTGATAAATTGAATAAAAATTTAAAATTTATGAAAAATAATTAAATTAAAATATTTCAATATTTTATTTGATATTTCAATTTAATCCATTAAATTGATAGATTGAAAAAAAATTTAAAATTTATGAAAAAAAATTAAATTCAATAATTTCAATATTTTATTTGATAATTCAATTTAATCCATTAAATTGATAAATTTGAAAAAATTTAAAATTTATGAAAAAAAATTAAATTCAATAATTTCAATATTTTATTTGATAATTCAATTTAATCAAATAAATCGATAAATTGATAAAAAAGTGAAAATAAAAAAAATTTTAAAATTTATGAAAAAAAATTAAATTCAATAATTTCAATATTTTATTTGATATTTCAATTTAATCCATTAAATTGATAAATTGAATAAAAATTTAAAATTTATGAAAAAAAATTAAATTAAAATATTTCAATATTTTATTTGATAATTCAATTTAATATATTAAATTGATAAATTGATAAAAAAGTGAAAATAAAAAAAATTTTAAAATTTATGAAAAAAAATTAAATTCAATAATTTCAATATTTTATTTGATATTTCAATTAAATCCATTAAATTGATAGATTGAAAAAAAATTTAAAATTTATGAAAAAAAATTAAATTCAATAATTTCAATATTTTATTTGATATTTCAATTTAATCCATTAAATTGATAAATTGGAAAAAAAAGTGAAAATAAAAAAAATTTTAAAATTTATGAAAAAAAATTAAATTCAATAATTTCAATATTTTATTTGATATTTCAATTAAATCCATTAAATTGATAAATTGGAAAAAATTTAAAATTTACGAAAAAAAATTAAATTAAAATATTTCAATATTTTATTTGATATTTCAATTTAATCCATTAAATTGATAAATTGGAAAAAATTTAAAATTTATGAAAAAAAATTAAATTCAATAATTTCAATATTTTATTTGATAATTCAATTTAATATATTAAATTGATAAATTGGAAAAAATTTAAAATTTATGAAAAAAAATTAAATTCAATAATTTCAATATTTTATTTGATAATTCAATTTAATATATTAAATTGATAAATTGATTAAAAAGTGAAAATAAAAAAAATTTTAAAATTTATGAAAAAAAATTTAATTCAATAATTTCAATATTTTATTTGATAATTCAATTTAATCCATTAAATTGATAAATTGAAATAAAATTTAAAATTTAAGAAAAAAAATTCAATTCAATAATTTCAATATTTTATTTGATATTTCAATTTAATCCATTAAATTGATAAATTGAATAAAAATTTAAAATTTATGAAAAAAAATTAAATTAAAATATTTCAATATTTTATTTGATATTTCAATTTAATCCATTAAATTGATAAATTGAATAAAAATTTAAAATTTATGAAAAATAATTAAATTAAATTATTTCAATATTTTATTTGATATTTCAATTTAATCCATTAAATTGATAGATTGAAAAAAAATTTAAAATTTATGAAAAAAAATTAAATTCAATAATTTCAATATTTTATTTGATAATTCAATTTAATCCATTAAATTGATAAATTGGAAAAAATTTAAAATTTATGAAAAAAAATTAAATTCAATAATTTCAATATTTTATTTGATATTTCAATTAAATCCATTAAATTGATAGATTGAAAAAAAATTTAAAATTTATGAAAAAAAATTAAATTCAATAATTTCAATATTTTATTTGATATTTCAATTTAATCCATTAAATTGATAAATTGGAAAAAAAAGTGATAATAAAAAAAATTTTAAAATTTATGAAAAAAAATTAAATTCAATAATTTCAATATTTTATTTGATAATTCAATTTAATCCATTAAATTGATAAATTGAATAAAAATTTAAAATTTATGAAATAAAATTAAATTAAAATATTTCAATATTTTATTTGATATTTCAATTAAATCCATTAAATTGATAAATTGAAGAAAAATTTAAAATTTATGAAAAAAAATTAAATTCAATAATTTCAATATTTTATTTGATAATTCAATTTAATATATTAAATTGATAAATTGATTAAAAAGTGAAAATAAAAAAAAATTTTAAAATTTATGAAAAAAAATTAAACTCAATAATTTCAATATTTTATTTGATAATTCAATTTAATCCATTAAATTGATAAATTGAATAAAAATTTAAAATTTATGAAAAAAAATTAAATTAAAATATTTCAATATTTTATTTGATATTTCAATTTAATCCATTAAATTGATAGATTGAAAAAAATTTAAAATTTATGAAAAAAAATTAAATTCAATAATTTCAATATTTTATTTGATAATTCAATTTAATATATTAAATTGATAAATTGATTAAAAAGTGAAAATAAAAAAAAATTTTAAAATTTATGAAAAAAAATTAAATTCAATAATTTCAATATTTTATTTGATAATTCAATTTAATCCATTAAATTGATAAATTGAATAAAAATTTAAAATTTATGAAAAAAAATTAAATTAAAATATTTCAATATTTTATTTGATATTTCAATTTAATCCATTAAATTGATAAATTGGAAAAAATTTAAAATTTACGAAAAAAAATTAAATTCAATAATTTCAATATTTTATTTGATAATTCAATTTAATATATTAAATTGATAAATTGATTAAAAAGTGAAAATAAAAAAAATTTTAAAATTTATGAAAAAAAATTAAATTCAATAATTTCAATATTTTATTTGATATTTCAATTTAATCCATTAAATTGATAAATTGGAAAAAAAAGTGAAAATAAAAAAAATTTTAAAATTTATGAAAAAAAATTAAATTCAATAATTTCAATATTTTATTTGATATTTCAATTAAATCCATTAAATTGATAGATTGAAAAAAAATTTAAAATTTATGAAAAAAAATTAAATTCAATAATTTCAATATTTTATTTGATAATTCAATTTAATATATTAAATTGATAAATTGATTAAAAATTTAAAATTTATGAAAAAAAATTAAATTAAAATATGTATTTCAATATTTTATTTGATATTTCAATTTAATCCATTAAATTGATAAATTGATAAAAAAGTGAAAATAAAAAAAATTTTAAAATTTATGAAAAAAAATTAAATTCAATAATTTCAATATTTTATTTGATATTTCAATTAAATCCATTAAATTGATAGATTGAAAAAAAATTTAAAATTTATGAAAAAAAATTAAATTCAATAATTTCAATATTTTATTTGATATTTCAATTAAATCCATTAAATTGATAGATTGAAAAAAAATTTAAAATTTATGAAAAAAAATTAAATTCAATAATTTCAATATTTTATTTGATAATTCAATTTAATCCATTAAATTGATAAATTGAAGAAAAATTTAAAATTTATGAAAAAAAATTAAATTCAATAATTTCAATATTTTATTTGATAATTCAATTTAATATATTAAATTGATAAATTGAATAAAAATTTAAAATTTATGAAAAAAAATAAAATTAAAATATTTCAAAATTTTATTTGATAATTCAATTTAATCCATTAAATTGATAAATTGAATAAAAATTTAAAATTTATGAAAAAAAATTAAATTAAAATATTTCAATATTTTATTTGATATTTCAATTAAATCCATTAAATTGATAGATTGAAAAAAAATTTAAAATTTATGAAAAAAAATTAAATTCAATAATTTCAATATTTTATTTGATAATTCAATTTAATCCATTAAATTAATTAATTGAAGAAAAATTTAAAATTTATGAAAAAAAATTAAATTCAATAATTTCAATATTTTATTTGATAATTCAATTTAATATATTAAATTGATAAATTGATTAAAAAGTGAAAATAAAAAAAAATTTTAAAATTTATGAAAAAAAATTAAATTCAATAATTTCAATATTTTATTTGATAATTCAATTTAATCCATTAAATTGATAAATTGAATAAAAATTTAAAATTTATGAAAAAAAATTAAATTAAAATATTTCAATATTTTATTTGATATTTCAATTTAATCCATTAAATTGATAAATTGGAAAAAAAAGTGAAAATAAAAAAAATTTTAAAATTTATGAAAAAAAATTAAATTCAATAAATTCAATATTTTATTTGATATTTCAATTAAATCCATTAAATTGATAGATTGAAAAAAAATTTAAAATTTATGAAAAAAAATTAAATTCAATAATTTCAATATTTTATTTGATAATTCAATTTATTCCATTAAATTGATAAATTGAATAAAAATTTAAAATTTATGAAAAAAAATTAAATTAAAATATTTCAATATTTTATTTGATATTTCAATTTAATCCATTAAATTGATAAATTGGAAAAAATTTAAAATTTACGAAAAAAAATTAAATTCAATAATTTCAATATTTTATTTGATAATTCAATTTAATATATTAAATTGATAAATTGATTAAAAAGTGAAAATAAAAAAAAATTTTAAAATTTATGAAAAAAAATTAAATTCAATAATTTCAATATTTTATTTGATATTTCAATTTAATCCATTAAATTGATAAATTGATAAAAAAGTGAAAATAAAAAAAATTTTAAAATTTATGAAAAAAAATTAAATTCAATAATTTCAATATTTTATTTGATAATTCAATTTAATCTATTAAATTGATAAATTGAATAAAAATTTAAAATTTATGAAAAAAAATTAAATTAAAATATTTCAATATTTTATTTGATATTTCAATTAAATCCATTAAATTGATAGATTGAAAAAAAATTTAAAATTTATGAAAAAAAATTAAATTCAATAATTTCAATATTTTATTTGATAATTCAATTTAATCCATTAAATTGATAAATTGGAAAAAATTTAAAATTTATGAAAAAAAATTAAATTCAATAATTTCAATATTTTATTTGATAATTCAATTTAATCAAATAAATCGATAAATTGATAAAAAAGTGAAAATAAAAAAAATTTTAAAATTTATGAAAAAAAATTAAATTCAATAATTTCAATATTTTATTTGATAATTCAATTTAATCCATTAAATTGATAAATTGAATAAAAATTTAAAATTTATGAAAAAAAATTAAATTAAAATATTTCAATATTTTATTTGATATTTCAATTAAATCCATTAAATTGATAGATTGAAAAAAAATTTAAAATTTATGAAAAAAAATTAAATTCAATAATTTCAATATTTTATTTGATAATTCAATTTAATCCATTAAATTGATAAACTGAATAAAAATTTAAAATTTATGAAAAAAAATTAAATTAAAATATTTCAATATTTTATTTGATATTTCAATTTAATCCATTAAATTGATAAATTGATAAAAAAGTGAAAATAAAAAAAATTTTAAAATTTATGAAAAAAAATTAAATTCAATAATTTCAATATTTTATTTGATAATTCAATTTAATCCATTAAATTGATAAATTGAATAAAAATTTAAAATTTATGAAAAAAAATTAAATTAAAATATTTCAATATTTTATTTGATATTTCAATTAAATCCATTAAATTGATAGATTGAAAAAAAATTTAAAATTTATGAAACAAAATTAAATTCAATAATTTCAATATTTTATTTGATATTTCAATTTAATCCATTAAATTGATAAATTGGAAAAAAAAGTGAAAATAAAAAAAATTTTAAAATTTATGAAAAAAAATTAAATTCAATAATTTCAATATTTTATTTGATATTTCAATTAAATCCATTAAATTGATAGATTGAAAAAAAATTTAAAATTTATGAAAAAAAATTAAATTCAATAATTTCAATATTTTATTTTATAATTCAATTTAATCCATTAAATTGATAAATTGAAGAAAAATTTAAAATTTATGAAAAAAAATTAAATTCAATAATTTCAATATTTTATTTGATATTTCAATTAAATCCATTAAATTGATAGATTGAAAAAAAATTTAAAATTTATGAAAAAAAATTAAATTCAATAATTTCAATATTTTATTTGATAATTCAATTTAATCCAATTAATTGATAAATTGAATAAAAATTTAAAATTTATGAAAAAAAATTAAATTAAAATATTTCAATATTTTATTTGATATTTCAATTAAATCCATTAAATTGATAGATTGAAAAAAAATTTAAAATTTATGAAAAAAAATTAAATTCAATAATTTCAATATTTTATTTGATATTACAATTTAATCCATTAAATTGATAAATTGGAAAAAAAAGTGAAAATAAAAAAAATTTTAAAATTTATGAAAAAAAATTAAATTCAATAATTTCAATATTTTATTTGATATTTCAATTAAATCCATTAAATTGATAGATTGAAAAAAAATTTAAAATTTATGAAAAAAAATTAAATTCAATAATTTCAATATTTTATTTTATAATTCAATTTAATCCATTAAATTGATAAATTGAAGAAAAATTTAAAATTTATGAAAAAAAATTAAATTCAATAATTTCAATATTTTATTTGATAATTCAATTTAATATATTAAATTGATAAATTGATTAAAAATTTAAAATTTATGAAAAAAAATTAAATTAAAATATGTATTTCAATATTTTATTTGATATTTCAATTTAATCCATTAAATTGATAAATTGATAAAAAAGTGAAAATAAAAAAAATTTTAAAATTTATGAAAAAAAATTAAATTCAATAATTTCAATATTTTATTTGATATTTCAATTAAATCCATTAAATTGATAGATTGAAAAAAAATTTAAAATTTATGAAAAAAAATTAAATTCAATAATTTCAATATTTTATTTGATATTTCAATTAAATCCATTAAATTGATAGATTGAAAAAAAATTTAAAATTTATGAAAAAAAATTAAATTCAATAATTTCAATATTTTATTTGATAATTCAATTTAATCCATTAAATTGATAAATTGAAGAAAAATTTAAAATTTATGAAAAAAAATTAAATTAAAATATTTCAATATTTTATTTGATATTTCAATTTAATCCATTAAATTGATAAATTGAATAAAAATTTAAAATTTATGAAAAATAATTAAATTAAAATATTTCAATATTTTATTTGATATTTCAATTTAATCCATTAAATTGATAGATTGAAAAAAAATTTAAAATTTATGAAAAAAAATTAAATTCAATAATTTCAATATTTTATTTGATAATTCAATTTAATCCATTAAATTGATAAATTGGAAAAAATTTAAAATTTATGAAAAAAAATTAAATTCAATAATTTCAATATTTTATTTGATAATTCAATTTAATCCATTAAATTAATAAATTGATTAAAAAGTGAAAATAAAAAAAATTTTAAAATTTATGAAAAAAAATTTAATTCAATAATTTCAATATTTTATTTGATAATTCAATTTAATCCATTAAATTGATAAATTGAAATAAAATTTAAAATTTAAGAAAAAAAATTCAATTCAATAATTTCAATATTTTATTTGATATTTCAATTTAATCCATTAAATTGATAAATTGAATAAAAATTTAAAATTTATGAAAAAAAATTAAATTAAAATATTTCAATATTTTATTTGATATTTCAATTTAATCCATTAAATTGATAAATTGAATAAAAATTTAAAATTTATGAAAAATAATTAAATTAAAATATTTCAATATTTTATTTGATATTTCAATTTAATCCATTAAATTGATAGATTGAAAAAAAATTTAAAATTTATGAAAAAAAATTAAATTCAATAATTTCAATATTTTATTTGATAATTCAATTTAATCCATTAAATTGATAAATTGGAAAAAATTTAAAATTTATGAAAAAAAATTAAATTCAATAATTTCAATATTTTATTTGATATTTCAATTAAATCCATTAAATTGATAGATTGAAAAAAAATTTAAAATTTATGAAAAAAAATTAAATTCAATAATTTCAATATTTTATTTGATATTTCAATTTAATCCATTAAATTGATAAATTGGAAAAAAAAGTGATAATAAAAAAAATTTTAAAATTTATGAAAAAAAATTAAATTCAATAATTTCAATATTTTATTTGATAATTCAATTTAATCCATTAAATTGATAAATTGAAATAAAATTTAAAATTTAAGAAAAAAAATTCAATTCAATAATTTCAATATTTTATTTGATATTTCAATTTAATCCATTAAATTGATAAATTGAATAAAAATTTAAAATTTATGAAAAAAAATTAAATTAAAATATTTCAATATTTTATTTGATATTTCAATTTAATCCATTAAATTGATAAATTGAATAAAAATTTAAAATTTATGAAAAATAATTAAATTAAAATATTTCAATATTTTATTTGATATTTCAATTTAATCCATTAAATTGATAGATTGAAAAAAAATTTAAAATTTATGAAAAAAAATTAAATTCAATAATTTCAATATTTTATTTGATAATTCAATTTAATCCATTAAATTGATAAATTGGAAAAAATTTAAAATTTATGAAAAAAAATTAAATTCAATAATTTCAATATTTTATTTGATATTTCAATTAAATCCATTAAATTGATAGATTGAAAAAAAATTTAAAATTTATGAAAAAAAATTAAATTCAATAATTTCAATATTTTATTTGATATTTCAATTTAATCCATTAAATTGATAAATTGGAAAAAATTTAAAATTTATGAAAAAAAATTAAATTCAATAATTTCAATATTTTATTTGATAATTCAATTTAATCCATTAAATTAATAAATTGATTAAAAAGTGAAAATAAAAAAAATTTTAAAATTTATGAAAAAAAATTTAATTCAATAATTTCAATATTTTATTTGATAATTCAATTTAATCCATTAAATTGATAAATTGAAATAAAATTTAAAATTTAAGAAAAAAAATTCAATTCAATAATTTCAATATTTTATTTGATATTTCAATTTAATCCATTAAATTGATAAATTGAATAAAAATTTAAAATTTATGAAAAAAAATTAAATTAAAATATTTCAATATTTTATTTGATATTTCAATTTAATCCATTAAATTGATAAATTGAATAAAAATTTAAAATTTATGAAAAATAATTAAATTAAAATATTTCAATATTTTATTTGATATTTCAATTTAATCCATTAAATTGATAGATTGAAAAAAAATTTAAAATTTATGAAAAAAAATTAAATTTAATAATTTCAATATTTTATTTGATAATTCAATTTAATCCATTAAATTGATAAATTGGAAAAAATTTAAAATTTATGAAAAAAAATTAAATTCAATAATTTCAATATTTTATTTGATATTTCAATTAAATCCATTAAATTGATAGATTGAAAAAAAATTTAAAATTTATGAAAAAAAATTAAATTCAATAATTTCAATATTTTATTTGATATTTCAATTTAATCCATTAAATTGATAAATTGGAAAAAAAAGTGATAATAAAAAAAATTTTAAAATTTATGAAAAAAAATTAAATTCAATAATTTCAATATTTTATTTGATAATTCAATTTAATCCATTAAATTGATAAATTGAAATAAAATTTAAAATTTAAGAAAAAAAATTCAATTCAATAATTTCAATATTTTATTTGATATTTCAATTTAATCCATTAAATTGATAAATTGAATAAAAATTTAAAATTTATGAAAAAAAATTAAATTAAAATATTTCAATATTTTATTTGATATTTCAATTTAATCCATTAAATTGATAAATTGAATAAAAATTTAAAATTTATGAAAAATAATTAAATTAAAATATTTCAATATTTTATTTGATATTTCAATTTAATCCATTAAATTGATAGATTGAAAAAAAATTTAAAATTTATGAAAAAAAATTAAATTCAATAATTTCAATATTTTATTTGATAATTCAATTTAATCCATTAAATTGATAAATTGGAAAAAATTTAAAATTTATGAAAAAAAATTAAATTCAATAATTTCAATATTTTATTTGATATTTCAATTAAATCCATTAAATTGATAGATTGAAAAAAAATTTAAAATTTATGAAAAAAAATTAAATTCAATAATTTCAATATTTTATTTGATATTTCAATTTAATCCATTAAATTGATAAATTGGAAAAAAAAGTGATAATAAAAAAAATTTTAAAATTTATGAAAAAAAATTAAATTCAATAATTTCAATATTTTATTTGATAATTCAATTTAATCCATTAAATTGATAAATTGAATAAAAATTTAAAATTTATGAAAAAAAATTAAATTAAAATATTTCAATATTTTATTTGATATTTCAATTAAATCCATTAAATTGATAAATTGAAGAAAAATTTAAAATTTATGAAAAAAAATTAAATTCAATAATTTCAATATTTTATTTGATAATTCAATTTAATATATTAAATTGATAAATTGATTAAAAAGTGAAAATAAAAAAAAATTTTAAAATTTATGAAAAAAAATTAAACTCAATAATTTCAATATTTTATTTGATAATTCAATTTAATCCATTAAATTGATAAATTGAATAAAAATTTAAAATTTATGAAAAAAAATTAAATTAAAATATTTCAATATTTTATTTGATAATTCAATTGAATCCATTAAATTGATAAATTGAATAAAAATTTAAAATTTATGAAAAAAAATTAAATTAAAATATTTCAATATTTTATTTGATATTTCAATTAAATCCATTAAATTGATAGATTGAAAAAAAATTTAAAATTTATGAAAAAAAAATAAATTCAATAATTTCAATATTTTATTTGATAATTCAATTTAATCCATTAAATTAATAAATTGAAGAAAAATTTAAAATTTATGAAAAAAAATTAAATTCAATAATTTCAATATTTTATTTGATAATTCAATTTAATATATTAAATTGATAAATTGATTAAAAAGTGAAAATAAAAAAAAATTTAAAATTTATGAAAAAAAATTAAATTCAATAATTTCAATATTTTATTTGATAATTCAATTTAATCCATTAAATTGATAAATTGAATAAAAATTTAAAATTTATGAAAAAAAATTAAATTAAAATATTTCAATATTTTATTTGATATTTCAATTAAATCCATTAAATTGATAGATTGAAAAAAAATTTAAAATTTATGAAAAAAAATTAAATTCAATAATTTCAATATTTTATTTGATAATTCAATTTAATCCATTAAATTGATAAACTGAATAAAAATTTAAAATTTATGAAAAAAAATTAAATTAAAATATTTCAATATTTTATTTGATATTTCAATTTAATCCATTAAATTGATAAATTGATAAAAAAGTGAAAATAAAAAAAATTTTAAAATTTATGAAAAAAAATTAAATTCAATAATTTCAATATTTTATTTGATAATTCAATTTAATCCATTAAATTGATAAATTGAATAAAAATTTAAAATTTATGAAAAAAAATTAAATTAAAATATTTCAATATTTTATTTGATATTTCAATTAAATCCATTAAATTGATAGATTGAAAAAAAATTTAAAATTTATGAAACAAAATTAAATTCAATAATTTCAATATTTTATTTGATATTTCAATTTAATCCATTAAATTGATAAATTGGAAAAAAAAGTGAAAATAAAAAAAATTTTAAAATTTATGAAAAAAAATTAAATTCAATAATTTCAATATTTTATTTGATATTTCAATTAAATCCATTAAATTGATAGATTGAAAAAAAATTTAAAATTTATGAAAAAAAATTAAATTCAATAATTTCAATATTTTATTTTATAATTCAATTTAATCCATTAAATTGATAAATTGAAGAAAAATTTAAAATTTATGAAAAAAAATTAAATTCAATAATTTCAATATTTTATTTGATATTTCAATTAAATCCATTAAATTGATAGATTGAAAAAAAATTTAAAATTTATGAAAAAAAATTAAATTCAATAATTTCAATATTTTATTTGATAATTCAATTTAATCCAATTAATTGATAAATTGAATAAAAATTTAAAATTTATGAAAAAAAATTAAATTAAAATATTTCAATATTTTATTTGATATTTCAATTAAATCCATTAAATTGATAGATTGAAAAAAAATTTAAAATTTATGAAAAAAAATTAAATTCAATAATTTCAATATTTTATTTGATATTACAATTTAATCCATTAAATTGATAAATTGGAAAAAAAAGTGAAAATAAAAAAAATTTTAAAATTTATGAAAAAAAATTAAATTCAATAATTTCAATATTTTATTTGATATTTCAATTAAATCCATTAAATTGATAGATTGAAAAAAAATTTAAAATTTATGAAAAAAAATTAAATTCAATAATTTCAATATTTTATTTTATAATTCAATTTAATCCATTAAATTGATAAATTGAAGAAAAATTTAAAATTTATGAAAAAAAATTAAATTCAATAATTTCAATATTTTATTTGATAATTCAATTTAATATATTAAATTGATAAATTGATTAAAAATTTAAAATTTATGAAAAAAAATTAAATTAAAATATGTATTTCAATATTTTATTTGATATTTCAATTTAATCCATTAAATTGATAAATTGATAAAAAAGTGAAAATAAAAAAAATTTTAAAATTTATGAAAAAAAATTAAATTCAATAATTTCAATATTTTATTTGATATTTCAATTAAATCCATTAAATTGATAGATTGAAAAAAAATTTAAAATTTATGAAAAAAAATTAAATTCAATAATTTCAATATTTTATTTGATATTTCAATTAAATCCATTAAATTGATAGATTGAAAAAAAATTTAAAATTTATGAAAAAAAATTAAATTCAATAATTTCAATATTTTATTTGATAATTCAATTTAATCCATTAAATTGATAAATTGAAGAAAAATTTAAAATTTATGAAAAAAATTAAATTAAAATATTTCAATATTTTATTTGATATTTCAATTTAATCCATTAAATTGATAAATTGAATAAAAATTTAAAATTTATGAAAAATAATTAAATTAAAATATTTCAATATTTTATTTGATATTTCAATTTAATCCATTAAATTGATAGATTGAAAAAAAATTTAAAATTTATGAAAAAAAATTAAATTCAATAATTTCAATATTTTATTTGATAATTCAATTTAATCCATTAAATTGATAAATTGGAAAAAATTTAAAATTTATGAAAAAAAATTAAATTCAATAATTTCAATATTTTATTTGATAATTCAATTTAATCCATTAAATTAATAAATTGATTAAAAAGTGAAAATAAAAAAAATTTTAAAATTTATGAAAAAAATTTAATTCAATAATTTCAATATTTTATTTGATAATTCAATTTAATCCATTAAATTGATAAATTGAAATAAAATTTAAAATTTAAGAAAAAAAATTCAATTCAATAATTTCAATATTTTATTTGATATTTCAATTTAATCCATTAAATTGATAAATTGAATAAAAATTTAAAATTTATGAAAAAAAATTAAATTAAAATATTTCAATATTTTATTTGATATTTCAATTTAATCCATTAAATTGATAAATTGAATAAAAATTTAAAATTTATGAAAAATAATTAAATTAAAATATTTCAATATTTTATTTGATATTTCAATTTAATCCATTAAATTGATAGATTGAAAAAAAATTTAAAATTTATGAAAAAAAATTAAATTCAATAATTTCAATATTTTATTTGATAATTCAATTTAATCCATTAAATTGATAAATTGGAAAAAATTTAAAATTTATGAAAAAAATTAAATTCAATAATTTCAATATTTTATTTGATATTTCAATTAAATCCATTAAATTGATAGATTGAAAAAAAATTTAAAATTTATGAAAAAAAATTAAATTCAATAATTTCAATATTTTATTTGATATTTCAATTTAATCCATTAAATTGATAAATTGGAAAAAAAAGTGATAATAAAAAAAATTTTAAAATTTATGAAAAAAAATTAAATTCAATAATTTCAATATTTTATTTGATAATTCAATTTAATCCATTAAATTGATAAATTGAAATAAAATTTAAAATTTAAGAAAAAAAATTCAATTCAATAATTTCAATATTTTATTTGATATTTCAATTTAATCCATTAAATTGATAAATTGAATAAAAATTTAAAATTTATGAAAAAAAATTAAATTAAAATATTTCAATATTTTATTTGATATTTCAATTTAATCCATTAAATTGATAAATTGAATAAAAATTTAAAATTTATGAAAAATAATTAAATTAAAATATTTCAATATTTTATTTGATATTTCAATTTAATCCATTAAATTGATAGATTGAAAAAAAATTTAAAATTTATGAAAAAAAATTAAATTCAATAATTTCAATATTTTATTTGATAATTCAATTTAATCCATTAAATTGATAAATTGGAAAAAATTTAAAATTTATGAAAAAAATTAAATTCAATAATTTCAATATTTTATTTGATATTTCAATTAAATCCATTAAATTGATAGATTGAAAAAAAATTTAAAATTTATGAAAAAAAATTAAATTCAATAATTTCAATATTTTATTTGATATTTCAATTTAATCCATTAAATTGATAAATTGGAAAAAATTTAAAATTTATGAAAAAAAATTAAATTCAATAATTTCAATATTTTATTTGATAATTCAATTTAATCCATTAAATTAATAAATTGATTAAAAAGTGAAAATAAAAAAAATTTTAAAATTTATGAAAAAAAATTTAATTCAATAATTTCAATATTTTATTTGATAATTCAATTTAATCCATTAAATTGATAAATTGAAATAAAATTTAAAATTTAAGAAAAAAAATTCAATTCAATAATTTCAATATTTTATTTGATATTTCAATTTAATCCATTAAATTGATAAATTGAATAAAAATTTAAAATTTATGAAAAAAAATTAAATTAAAATATTTCAATATTTTATTTGATATTTCAATTTAATCCATTAAATTGATAAATTGAATAAAAATTTAAAATTTATGAAAAATAATTAAATTAAAATATTTCAATATTTTATTTGATATTTCAATTTAATCCATTAAATTGATAGATTGAAAAAAAATTTAAAATTTATGAAAAAAAATTAAATTTAATAATTTCAATATTTTATTTGATAATTCAATTTAATCCATTAAATTGATAAATTGGAAAAAATTTAAAATTTATGAAAAAAAATTAAATTCAATAATTTCAATATTTTATTTGATATTTCAATTAAATCCATTAAATTGATAGATTGAAAAAAAATTTAAAATTTATGAAAAAAAATTAAATTCAATAATTTCAATATTTTATTTGATATTTCAATTTAATCCATTAAATTGATAAATTGGAAAAAAAAGTGATAATAAAAAAAATTAAAATTTATGAAAAAAAATTAAATTCAATAATTTCAATATTTTATTTGATAATTCAATTTAATCCATTAAATTGATAAATTGAAATAAAATTTAAAATTTAAGAAAAAAAATTCAATTCAATAATTTCAATATTTTATTTGATATTTCAATTTAATCCATTAAATTGATAAATTGAATAAAAATTTAAAATTTATGAAAAAAAATTAAATTAAAATATTTCAATATTTTATTTGATATTTCAATTTAATCCATTAAATTGATAAATTGAATAAAAATTTAAAATTTATGAAAAATAATTAAATTAAAATATTTCAATATTTTATTTGATATTTCAATTTAATCCATTAAATTGATAGATTGAAAAAAAATTTAAAATTTATGAAAAAAAATTAAATTCAATAATTTCAATATTTTATTTGATAATTCAATTTAATCCATTAAATTGATAAATTGGAAAAAATTTAAAATTTATGAAAAAAAATTAAATTCAATAATTTCAATATTTTATTTGATATTTCAATTAAATCCATTAAATTGAT
Organism: Sipha maydis; assembly: GCA_034509805.1. Taxonomy (NCBI): domain Eukaryota; kingdom Metazoa; phylum Arthropoda; class Insecta; order Hemiptera; family Aphididae; genus Sipha; species Sipha maydis. The sequence goes on from JASXSY010002823.1 coordinate 53,447, forward strand.
AGATTGAAAAAAAATTTAAAATTTATGAAAAAAAATTAAATTCAATAATTTCAATATTTTATTTGATATTTCAATTTAATCCATTAAATTGATAAATTGGAAAAAAAAGTGATAATAAAAAAAATTTTAAAATTTATGAAAAAAAATTAAATTCAATAATTTCAATATTTTATTTGATAATTCAATTTAATCCATTAAATTGATAAATTGAATAAAAATTTAAAATTTATGAAAAAAAATTAAATTAAAATATTTCAATATTTTATTTGATATTTCAATTAAATCCATTAAATTGATAAATTGAAGAAAAATTTAAAATTTATGAAAAAAAATTAAATTCAATAATTTCAATATTTTATTTGATAATTCAATTTAATATATTAAATTGATAAATTGATTAAAAAGTGAAAATAAAAAAAAATTTTAAAATTTATGAAAAAAAATTAAACTCAATAATTTCAATATTTTATTTGATAATTCAATTTAATCCATTAAATTGATAAATTGAATAAAAATTTAAAATTTATGAAAAAAAATTAAATTAAAATATTTCAATATTTTATTTGATATTTCAATTTAATCCATTAAATTGATAGATTGAAAAAAAATTTAAAATTTATGAAAAAAAATTAAATTCAATAATTTCAATATTTTATTTGATAATTCAATTTAATATATTAAATTGATAAATTGATTAAAAAGTGAAAATAAAAAAAAATTTTAAAATTTATGAAAAAAAATTAAATTCAATAATTTCAATATTTTATTTGATAATTCAATTTAATCCATTAAATTGATAAATTGAATAAAAATTTAAAATTTATGAAAAAAAATTAAATTAAAATATTTCAATATTTTATTTGATATTTCAATTTAATCCATTAAATTGATAAATTGGAAAAAATTTAAAATTTACGAAAAAAAATTAAATTCAATAATTTCAATATTTTATTTGATAATTCAATTTAATATATTAAATTGATAAATTGATTAAAAAGTGAAAATAAAAAAAATTTTAAAATTTATGAAAAAAAATTAAATTCAATAATTTCAATATTTTATTTGATATTTCAATTTAATCCATTAAATTGATAAATTGGAAAAAAAAGTGAAAATAAAAAAAATTTTAAAATTTATGAAAAAAAATTAAATTCAATAATTTCAATATTTTATTTGATATTTCAATTAAATCCATTAAATTGATAGATTGAAAAAAAATTTAAAATTTATGAAAAAAAATTAAATTCAATAATTTCAATATTTTATTTTATAATTCAATTTAATCCATTAAATTGATAAATTGAAGAAAAATTTAAAATTTATGAAAAAAAATTAAATTCAATAATTTCAATATTTTATTTGATAATTCAATTTAATATATTAAATTGATAAATTGATTAAAAATTTAAAATTTATGAAAAAAAATTAAATTAAAATATGTATTTCAATATTTTATTTGATATTTCAATTTAATCCATTAAATTGATAAATTGATAAAAAAGTGAAAATAAAAAAAATTTTAAAATTTATGAAAAAAAATTAAATTCAATAATTTCAATATTTTATTTGATATTTCAATTAAATCCATTAAATTGATAGATTGAAAAAAAATTTAAAATTTATGAAAAAAAATTAAATTCAATAATTTCAATATTTTATTTGATATTTCAATTAAATCCATTAAATTGATAGATTGAAAAAAAATTTAAAATTTATGAAAAAAAATTAAATTCAATAATTTCAATATTTTATTTGATAATTCAATTTAATCCATTAAATTGATAAATTGAAGAAAAATTTAAAATTTATGAAAAAAAATTAAATTCAATAATTTCAATATTTTATTTGATAATTCAATTTAATCCATTAAATTGATAAATTGAATAAAAATTTAAAATTTATGAAAAAAAATTAAATTAAAATATTTCAATATTTTATTTGATATTTCAATTTAATCCATTAAATTGATAAATTGGAAAAAATTTAAAATTTACGAAAAAAAATTAAATTCAATAATTTCAATATTTTATTTGATAATTCAATTTAATATATTAAATTGATAAATTGATTAAAAAGTGAAAATAAAAAAAATTTTAAAATTTATGAAAAAAAATTAAATTCAATAATTTCAATATTTTATTTGATATTTCAATTTAATCCATTAAATTGATAAATTGGAAAAAAAAGTGAAAATAAAAAAAATTTTAAAATTTATGAAAAAAAATTAAATTCAATAATTTCAATATTTTATTTGATATTTCAATTAAATCCATTAAATTGATAGATTGAAAAAAAATTTAAAATTTATGAAAAAAAATTAAATTCAATAATTTCAATATTTTATTTTATAATTCAATTTAATCCATTAAATTGATAAATTGAAGAAAAATTTAAAATTTATGAAAAAAAATTAAATTCAATAATTTCAATATTTTATTTGATAATTCAATTTAATATATTAAATTGATAAATTGATTAAAAATTTAAAATTTATGAAAAAAAATTAAATTAAAATATGTATTTCAATATTTTATTTGATATTTCAATTTAATCCATTAAATTGATAAATTGATAAAAAAGTGAAAATAAAAAAAATTTTAAAATTTATGAAAAAAAATTAAATTCAATAATTTCAATATTTTATTTGATATTTCAATTAAATCCATTAAATTGATAGATTGAAAAAAAATTTAAAATTTATGAAAAAAAATTAAATTCAATAATTTCAATATTTTATTTGATATTTCAATTAAATCCATTAAATTGATAGATTGAAAAAAAATTTAAAATTTATGAAAAAAAATTAAATTCAATAATTTCAATATTTTATTTGATAATTCAATTTAATCCATTAAATTGATAAATTGAAGAAAAATTTAAAATTTATGAAAAAAAATTAAATTCAATAATTTCAATATTTTATTTGATAATTCAATTTAATATATTAAATTGATAAATTGAATAAAAATTTAAAATTTATGAAAAAAAATAAAATTAAAATATTTCAAAATTTTATTTGATAATTCAATTTAATCCATTAAATTGATAAATTGAATAAAAATTTAAAATTTATGAAAAAAAATTAAATTAAAATATTTCAATATTTTATTTGATATTTCAATTAAATCCATTAAATTGATAGATTGAAAAAAAATTTAAAATTTATGAAAAAAAATTAAATTCAATAATTTCAATATTTTATTTGATAATTCAATTTAATCCATTAAATTAATTAATTGAAGAAAAATTTAAAATTTATGAAAAAAAATTAAATTCAATAATTTCAATATTTTATTTGATAATTCAATTTAATATATTAAATTGATAAATTGATTAAAAAGTGAAAATAAAAAAAAATTTTAAAATTTATGAAAAAAAATTAAATTCAATAATTTCAATATTTTATTTGATAATTCAATTTAATCCATTAAATTGATAAATTGAATAAAAATTTAAAATTTATGAAAAAAAATTAAATTAAAATATTTCAATATTTTATTTGATATTTCAATTAAATCCATTAAATTGATAAATTGAAGAAAAATTTAAAATTTATGAAAAAAAATTAAATTCAATAATTTCAATATTTTATTTGATAATTCAATTTAATATATTAAATTGATAAATTGATTAAAAAGTGAAAATAAAAAAAAATTTTAAAATTTATGAAAAAAAATTAAACTCAATAATTTCAATATTTTATTTGATAATTCAATTTAATCCATTAAATTGATAAATTGAATAAAAATTTAAAATTTATGAAAAAAAATTAAATTAAAATATTTCAATATTTTATTTGATATTTCAATTTAATCCATTAAATTGATAGATTGAAAAAAAATTTAAAATTTATGAAAAAAAATTAAATTCAATAATTTCAATATTTTATTTGATAATTCAATTTAATATATTAAATTGATAAATTGATTAAAAAGTGAAAATAAAAAAAAATTTTAAAATTTATGAAAAAAAATTAAATTCAATAATTTCAATATTTTATTTGATAATTCAATTTAATCCATTAAATTGATAAATTGAATAAAAATTTAAAATTTATGAAAAAAAATTAAATTAAAATATTTCAATATTTTATTTGATATTTCAATTTAATCCATTAAATTGATAAATTGGAAAAAATTTAAAATTTACGAAAAAAAATTAAATTCAATAATTTCAATATTTTATTTGATAATTCAATTTAATATATTAAATTGATAAATTGATTAAAAAGTGAAAATAAAAAAAATTTTAAAATTTATGAAAAAAAATTAAATTCAATAATTTCAATATTTTATTTGATATTTCAATTTAATCCATTAAATTGATAAATTGGAAAAAAAAGTGAAAATAAAAAAAATTTTAAAATTTATGAAAAAAAATTAAATTCAATAATTTCAATATTTTATTTGATATTTCAATTAAATCCATTAAATTGATAGATTGAAAAAAAATTTAAAATTTATGAAAAAAAATTAAATTCAATAATTTCAATATTTTATTTTATAATTCAATTTAATCCATTAAATTGATAAATTGAAGAAAAATTTAAAATTTATGAAAAAAAATTAAATTCAATAATTTCAATATTTTATTTGATAATTCAATTTAATATATTAAATTGATAAATTGATTAAAAATTTAAAATTTATGAAAAAAAATTAAATTAAAATATGTATTTCAATATTTTATTTGATATTTCAATTTAATCCATTAAATTGATAAATTGATAAAAAAGTGAAAATAAAAAAAATTTTAAAATTTATGAAAAAAAATTAAATTCAATAATTTCAATATTTTATTTGATATTTCAATTAAATCCATTAAATTGATAGATTGAAAAAAAATTTAAAATTTATGAAAAAAAATTAAATTCAATAATTTCAATATTTTATTTGATATTTCAATTAAATCCATTAAATTGATAGATTGAAAAAAAATTTAAAATTTATGAAAAAAAATTAAATTCAATAATTTCAATATTTTATTTGATAATTCAATTTAATCCATTAAATTGATAAATTGAAGAAAAATTTAAAATTTATGAAAAAAAATTAAATTCAATAATTTCAATATTTTATTTGATAATTCAATTTAATCCATTAAATTGATAAATTGAATAAAAATTTAAAATTTATGAAAAAAAATTAAATTAAAATATTTCAATATTTTATTTGATATTTCAATTTAATCCATTAAATTGATAAATTGGAAAAAATTTAAAATTTACGAAAAAAAATTAAATTCAATAATTTCAATATTTTATTTGATAATTCAATTTAATATATTAAATTGATAAATTGATTAAAAAGTGAAAATAAAAAAAATTTTAAAATTTATGAAAAAAAATTAAATTCAATAATTTCAATATTTTATTTGATATTTCAATTTAATCCATTAAATTGATAAATTGGAAAAAAAAGTGAAAATAAAAAAAATTTTAAAATTTATGAAAAAAAATTAAATTCAATAATTTCAATATTTTATTTGATATTTCAATTAAATCCATTAAATTGATAGATTGAAAAAAAATTTAAAATTTATGAAAAAAAATTAAATTCAATAATTTCAATATTTTATTTTATAATTCAATTTAATCCATTAAATTGATAAATTGAAGAAAAATTTAAAATTTATGAAAAAAAATTAAATTCAATAATTTCAATATTTTATTTGATAATTCAATTTAATATATTAAATTGATAAATTGATTAAAAATTTAAAATTTATGAAAAAAAATTAAATTAAAATATGTATTTCAATATTTTATTTGATATTTCAATTTAATCCATTAAATTGATAAATTGATAAAAAAGTGAAAATAAAAAAAATTTTAAAATTTATGAAAAAAAATTAAATTCAATAATTTCAATATTTTATTTGATATTTCAATTAAATCCATTAAATTGATAGATTGAAAAAAAATTTAAAATTTATGAAAAAAAATTAAATTCAATAATTTCAATATTTTATTTGATATTTCAATTAAATCCATTAAATTGATAGATTGAAAAAAAATTTAAAATTTATGAAAAAAAATTAAATTCAATAATTTCAATATTTTATTTGATAATTCAATTTAATCCATTAAATTGATAAATTGAAGAAAAATTTAAAATTTATGAAAAAAAATTAAATTCAATAATTTCAATATTTTATTTGATAATTCAATTTAATATATTAAATTGATAAATTGAATAAAAATTTAAAATTTATGAAAAAAAATAAAATTAAAATATTTCAAAATTTTATTTGATAATTCAATTTAATCCATTAAATTGATAAATTGAATAAAAATTTAAAATTTATGAAAAAAAATTAAATTAAAATATTTCAATATTTTATTTGATATTTCAATTAAATCCATTAAATTGATAGATTGAAAAAAAATTTAAAATTTATGAAAAAAAATTAAATTCAATAATTTCAATATTTTATTTGATAATTCAATTTAATCCATTAAATTAATTAATTGAAGAAAAATTTAAAATTTATGAAAAAAAATTAAATTCAATAATTTCAATATTTTATTTGATAATTCAATTTAATATATTAAATTGATAAATTGATTAAAAAGTGAAAATAAAAAAAAATTTTAAAATTTATGAAAAAAAATTAAATTCAATAATTTCAATATTTTATTTGATAATTCAATTTAATCCATTAAATTGATAAATTGAATAAAAATTTAAAATTTATGAAAAAAAATTAAATTAAAATATTTCAATATTTTATTTGATATTTCAATTTAATCCATTAAATTGATAAATTGGAAAAAAAAGTGAAAATAAAAAAAATTTTAAAATTTATGAAAAAAAATTAAATTCAATAAATTCAATATTTTATTTGATATTTCAATTAAATCCATTAAATTGATAGATTGAAAAAAAATTTAAAATTTATGAAAAAAAATTAAATTCAATAATTTCAATATTTTATTTGATAATTCAATTTATTCCATTAAATTGATAAATTGAATAAAAATTTAAAATTTATGAAAAAAAATTAAATTAAAATATTTCAATATTTTATTTGATATTTCAATTTAATCCATTAAATTGATAAATTGGAAAAAATTTAAAATTTACGAAAAAAAATTAAATTCAATAATTTCAATATTTTATTTGATAATTCAATTTAATATATTAAATTGATAAATTGATTAAAAAGTGAAAATAAAAAAAAATTTTAAAATTTATGAAAAAAAATTAAATTCAATAATTTCAATATTTTATTTGATATTTCAATTTAATCCATTAAATTGATAGATTGAAAAAAAATTTAAAATTTATGAAAAAAAATTAAATTCAATAATTTCAATATTTTATTTGATATTTCAATTTAATCCATTAAATTGATAAATTGATAAAAAAGTGAAAATAAAAAAAATTTTAAAATTTATGAAAAAAAATTAAATTCAATAATTTCAATATTTTATTTGATAATTCAATTTAATCTATTAAATTGATAAATTGAATAAAAATTTAAAATTTATGAAAAAAAATTAAATTAAAATATTTCAATATTTTATTTGATATTTCAATTAAATCCATTAAATTGATAGATTGAAAAAAAATTTAAAATTTATGAAAAAAAATTAAATTCAATAATTTCAATATTTTATTTGATAATTCAATTTAATCCATTAAATTGATAAACTGAATAAAAATTTAAAATTTATGAAAAAAAATTAAATTAAAATATTTCAATATTTTATTTGATATTTCAATTTAATCCATTAAATTGATAAATTGATAAAAAAGTGAAAATAAAAAAAATTTTAAAATTTATGAAAAAAAATTAAATTCAATAATTTCAATATTTTATTTGATAATTCAATTTAATCCATTAAATTGATAAATTGAATAAAAATTTAAAATTTATGAAAAAAAATTAAATTAAAATATTTCAATATTTTATTTGATATTTCAATTAAATCCATTAAATTGATAGATTGAAAAAAAATTTAAAATTTATGAAAAAAAATTAAATTCAATAATTTCAATATTTTATTTGATATTTCAATTTAATCCATTAAATTGATAAATTGGAAAAAAAAGTGAAAATAAAAAAAATTTTAAAATTTATGAAAAAAAATTAAATTCAATAATTTCAATATTTTATTTGATATTTCAATTAAATCCATTAAATTGATAGATTGAAAAAAAATTTAAAATTTATGAAAAAAAATTAAATTCAATAATTTCAATATTTTATTTTATAATTCAATTTAATCCATTAAATTGATAAATTGAAGAAAAATTTAAAATTTATGAAAAAAAATTAAATTCAATAATTTCAATATTTTATTTGATATTTCAATTAAATCCATTAAATTGATAGATTGAAAAAAAATTTAAAATTTATGAAAAAAAATTAAATTCAATAATTTCAATATTTTATTTGATAATTCAATTTAATCCATTAAATTGATAAACTGAATAAAAATTTAAAATTTATGAAAAAAAATTAAATTAAAATATTTCAATATTTTATTTGATATTTCAATTTAATCCATTAAATTGATAAATTGATAAAAAAGTGAAAATAAAAAAAATTTTAAAATTTATGAAAAAAAATTAAATTCAATAATTTCAATATTTTATTTGATAATTCAATTTAATCCATTAAATTGATAAATTGAATAAAAATTTAAAATTTATGAAAAAAAATTAAATTCAATAATTTCAATATTTTATTTGATAATTCAATTTAATCCATTAAATTGATAAATTGAATAAAAATTTAAAATTTATGAAAAAAAATTAAATTAAAATATTTCAATATTTTATTTGATATTTCAATTAAATCCATTAAATTGATAGATTGAAAAAAAATTTAAAATTTATGAAAAAAAATTAAATTCAATAATTTCAATATTTTATTTGATATTTCAATTTAATCCATTAAATTGATAAATTGGAAAAAAAAGTGAAAATAAAAAAAATTTTAAAATTTATGAAAAAAAATTAAATTCAATAATTTCAATATTTTATTTGATATTTCAATTAAATCCATTAAATTGATAGATTGAAAAAAAATTTAAAATTTATGAAAAAAAATTAAATTCAATAATTTCAATATTTTATTTTATAATTCAATTTAATCCATTAAATTGATAAATTGAAGAAAAATTTAAAATTTATGAAAAAAAATTAAATTCAATAATTTCAATATTTTATTTGATATTTCAATTAAATCCATTAAATTGATAGATTGAAAAAAAATTTAAAATTTATGAAAAAAAATTAAATTCAATAATTTCAATATTTTATTTGATAATTCAATTTAATCCATTAAATTGATAAATTGAATAAAAATTTAAAATTTATGAAAAAAAATTAAATTAAAATATTTCAATATTTTATTTGATATTTCAATTAAATCCATTAAATTGATAGATTGAAAAAAAATTTAAAATTTATGAAAAAAAATTAAATTCAATAATTTCAATATTTTATTTGATAATTCAATTTAATCCATTAAATTGATAAACTGAATAAAAATTTAAAATTTATGAAAAAAAATTAAATTAAAATATTTCAATATTTTATTTGATATTTCAATTTAATCCATTAAATTGATAAATTGATAAAAAAGTGAAAATAAAAAAAATTTTAAAATTTATGAAAAAAAATTAAATTCAATAATTTCAATATTTTATTTGATAATTCAATTTAATCCAATTAATTGATAAATTGAATAAAAATTTAAAATTTATGAAAAAAAATTAAATTAAAATATTTCAATATTTTATTTGATATTTCAATTAAATCCATTAAATTGATAGATTGAAAAAAAATTTAAAATTTATGAAAAAAAATTAAATTCAATAATTTCAATATTTTATTTGATATTACAATTTAATCCATTAAATTGATAAATTGGAAAAAAAAGTGAAAATAAAAAAAATTTTAAAATTTATGAAAAAAAATTAAATTCAATAATTTCAATATTTTATTTGATATTTCAATTAAATCCATTAAATTGATAGATTGAAAAAAAATTTAAAATTTATGAAAAAAAATTAAATTCAATAATTTCAATATTTTATTTTATAATTCAATTTAATCCATTAAATTGATAAATTGAAGAAAAATTTAAAATTTATGAAAAAAAATTAAATTCAATAATTTCAATATTTTATTTGATAATTCAATTTAATATATTAAATTGATAAATTGATTAAAAATTTAAAATTTATGAAAAAAAATTAAATTAAAATATGTATTTCAATATTTTATTTGATATTTCAATTTAATCCATTAAATTGATAAATTGATAAAAAAGTGAAAATAAAAAAAATTTTAAAATTTATGAAAAAAAATTAAATTCAATAATTTCAATATTTTATTTGATAATTCAATTTAATCCATTAAATTGATAAATTGGAAAAAATTTAAAATTTATGAAAAAAAATTAAATTCAATAATTTCAATATTTTATTTGATAATTCAATTTAATCCATTAAATTAATAAATTGAAGAAAAATTTAAAATTTAAGAAAAAAAATTCAATTCAATAATTTCAATATTTTATTTGATATTTCAATTTAATCCATTAAATTGATAAATTGAATAAAAATTTAAAATTTATGAAAAAAAATTAAATTAAAATATTTCAATATTTTATTTGATATTTCAATTTAATCCATTAAATTGATAAATTGGAAAAAATTTAAAATTTATGAAAAAAAATTAAATTCAATAATTTCAATATTTTATTTGATAATTCAATTTAATCCATTAAATTGATAAATTGAAGAAAAATTTAAAATTTATGAAAAAAAATTAAATTCAATAATTTCAATATTTTATTTGATAATTCAATTTAATATATTAAATTGATAAATTGATTAAAAAGTGAAAATAAAAAAAAATTTTAAAATTTATGAAAAAAAATTAAATTCAATAATTTCAATATTTTATTTGATATTTCAATTAAATCCATTAAATTGATAGATTGAAAAAAAATTTAAAATTTATGAAAAAAAATTAAATTCAATAATTTCAATATTTTATTTTATAATTCAATTTAATCCATTAAATTGATAAATTGAAGAAAAATTTAAAATTTATGAAAAAAAATTAAATTCAATAATTTCAATATTTTATTTGATATTTCAATTAAATCCATTAAATTGATAGATTGAAAAAAAATTTAAAATTTATGAAAAAAAATTAAATTCAATAATTTCAATATTTTATTTGATAATTCAATTTAATCCATTAAATTGATAAATTGAATAAAAATTTAAAATTTATGAAAAAAAATTAAATTAAAATATTTCAATATTTTATTTGATATTTCAATTAAATCCATTAAATTGATAGATTGAAAAAAAATTTAAAATTTATGAAAAAAAATTAAATTCAATAATTTCAATATTTTATTTGATAATTCAATTTAATCCATTAAATTGATAAACTGAATAAAAATTTAAAATTTATGAAAAAAAATTAAATTAAAATATTTCAATATTTTATTTGATATTTCAATTTAATCCATTAAATTGATAAATTGATAAAAAAGTGAAAATAAAAAAAATTTTAAAATTTATGAAAAAAAATTAAATTCAATAATTTCAATATTTTATTTGATAATTCAATTTAATCCAATTAATTGATAAATTGAATAAAAATTTAAAATTTATGAAAAAAAATTAAATTAAAATATTTCAATATTTTATTTGATATTTCAATTAAATCCATTAAATTGATAGATTGAAAAAAAATTTAAAATTTATGAAAAAAAATTAAATTCAATAATTTCAATATTTTATTTGATAATTCAATTTAATCCATTAAATTGATAAATTGGAAAAAATTTAAAATTTATGAAAAAAAATTAAATTCAATAATTTCAATATTTTATTTGATATTTCAATTTAATCCATTAAATTGATAAATTGAATAAAAATTTAAAATTTATGAAAAAAAATTAAATTAAAATATTTCAATATTTTATTTGATATTTCAATTTAATCCATTAAATTGATAAATTGGAAAAAATTTAAAATTTATGAAAAAAAATTAAATTCAATAATTTCAATATTTTATTTGATAATTCAATTTAATCCATTAAATTGATAAATTGAAGAAAAATTTAAAATTTATGAAAAAAAATTAAATTCAATAATTTCAATATTTTATTTGATAATTCAATTTAATATATTAAATTGATAAATTGATTAAAAAGTGAAAATAAAAAAAAATTTTAAAATTTATGAAAAAAAATTAAATTCAATAATTTCAATATTTTATTTGATATTTCAATTAAATCCATTAAATTGATAGATTGAAAAAAAATTTAAAATTTATGAAAAAAAATTAAATTCAATAATTTCAATATTTTATTTTATAATTCAATTTAATCCATTAAATTGATAAATTGAAGAAAAATTTAAAATTTATGAAAAAAAATTAAATTCAATAATTTCAATATTTTATTTGATAATTCAATTTAATCCATTAAATTGATAAATTGAAGAAAAATTTAAAATTTATGAAAAAAAATTAAATTAAAATATTTCAATATTTTATTTGATATTTCAATTTAATCCATTAAATTGATAAATTGAATAAAAATTTAAAATTTATGAAAAATAATTAAATTAAAATATTTCAATATTTTATTTGATATTTCAATTTAATCCATTAAATTGATAGATTGAAAAAAAATTTAAAATTTATGAAAAAAAATTAAATTCAATAATTTCAATATTTTATTTGATAATTCAATTTAATCCATTAAATTGATAAATTGGAAAAAATTTAAAATTTATGAAAAAAAATTAAATTCAATAATTTCAATATTATATTTGATAATTCAATTTAATCAAATAAATCGATAAATTGATAAAAAAGTGAAAATAAAAAAAATTTTAAAATTTATGAAAAAAAATTAAATTAAAATATTTCAATATTTTATTTGATATTTCAATTTAATCCATTAAATTGATAAATTGGAAAAAATTTAAAATTTATGAAAAAATATTAAATTCAATAATTTCAATATTTTATTTGATAATTCAATTTAATCCATTAAATTGATAAATTGAAGAAAAATTTAAAATTTATGAAAAAAAATTAAATTCAATAATTTCAATATTTTATTTGATAATTCAATTTAATATATTAAATTGATAAATTGATTAAAAAGTGAAAATAAAAAAAAATTTTAAAATTTATGAAAAAAAATTAAATTCAATAATTTCAATATTTTATTTGATATTTCAATTAAATCCATTAAATTGATAGATTGAAAAAAAATTTAAAATTTATGAAAAAAAATTAAATTCAATAATTTCAATATTTTATTTTATAATTCAATTTAATCCATTAAATTGATAAATTGAAGAAAAATTTAAAATTTATGAAAAAAAATTAAATTCAATAATTTCAATATTTTATTTGATAATTCAATTTAATCCATTAAATTGATAAATTGAAGAAAAATTTAAAATTTATGAAAAAAAATTAAATTAAAATATTTCAATATTTTATTTGATATTTCAATTTAATCCATTAAATTGATAAATTGAATAAAAATTTAAAATTTATGAAAAATAATTAAATTAAAATATTTCAATATTTTATTTGATATTTCAATTTAATCCATTAAATTGATAGATTGAAAAAAAATTTAAAATTTATGAAAAAAAATTAAATTCAATAATTTCAATATTTTATTTGATAATTCAATTTAATCCATTAAATTGATAAATTGGAAAAAATTTAAAATTTATGAAAAAAAATTAAATTCAATAATTTCAATATTATATTTGATAATTCAATTTAATCAAATAAATCGATAAATTGATAAAAAAGTGAAAATAAAAAAAATTTTAAAATTTATGAAAAAAAATTAAATTCAATAATTTCAATATTTTATTTGATAATTCAATTTAATCCATTAAATTGATAAATTGAATAAAAATTTAAAATTTATGAAAAAAAATTAAATTAAAATATTTCAATATTTTATTTGATATTTCAATTAAATCCATTAAATTGATAGATTGAAAAAAAATTTAAAATTTATGAAAAAAAATTTAATTCAATAATTTCAATATTTTATTTGATATTTCAATTTAATCCATTAAATTGATAAATTGGAAAAAAAAGTGAAAATAAAAAAAATTTTAAAATTTATGAAAAAAAATTAAATTCAATAATTTCAATATTTTATTTGATATTTCAATTAAATCCATTAAATTGATAGATTGCAGAAAAATTTAAAATTTATGAAAAAAAATTAAATTCAATAATTTCAATATTTTATTTGATAATTCAATTTAATATATTAAATTGATAAATTGATTAAAAAGTGAAAATAAAAAAAATTTTAAAATTTATGAAAAAAAATTTAATTCAATAATTTCAATATTTTATTTGATAATTCAATTTAATCCATTAAATTGATAAATTGAAATAAAATTTAAAATTTAAGAAAAAAAATTCAATTCAATAATTTCAATATTTTATTTGATATTTCAATTTAATCCATTAGATTGATAAATTGAATAAAAATTTAAAATTTATGAAAAAAAATTAAATTAAAATATTTCAATATTTTATTTGATATTTCAATTTAATCCATTAAATTGATAAATTGAATAAAAATTTAAAATTTATGAAAAATAATTAAATTAAAATATTTCAATATTTTATTTGATATTTCAATTTAATCCATTAAATTGATAGTTTGAAAAAAAATTTAAAATTTATGAAAAAAAATTAAATTCAATAATTTCAATATTTTATTTGATAATTCAATTTAATCCATTAAATTGATAAATTGAATAAAAATTTAAAATTTATGAAAAAAAATTAAATTAAAATATTTCATTATTTTATTTGATATTTCAATTAAATCCATTAAATTGATAGATTGAAAAAAAATTTAAAATTTATGAAAAAAAATTAAATTCAATAATTTCAATATTTTATTTGATAATTCAATTTAATCCATTAAATTGATAAACTGAATAAAAATTTAAAATTTATGAAAAAAAATTAAATTAAAATATTTCAATATTTTATTTGATAATTCAATTTAATCCATTAAATTGATAAATTGGAAAAAAAAGTGAAAATAAAAAAAATTTTAAAATTTATGAAAAAAAATTAAATTCAATAATTTCAATATTTTATTTGATATTTCAATTAAATCCATTAAATTGATAGATTGAAAAAAAATTTAAAATTTATGAAAAAAAATTAAATTCAATAATTTCAATATTTTATTTTATAATTCAATTTAATCCATTAAATTGATAAATTGAAGAAAAATTTAAAATTTATGAAAAAAAATTAAATTCAATAATTTCAATATTTTATTTGATAATTCAATTTAATATATTAAATTGATAAATTGATTAAAAATTTAAAATTTATGAAAAAAAATTAAATTAAAATATGTATTTCAATATTTTATTTGATATTTCAATTTAATCCATTAAATTGATAAATTGGAAAAAAAAGTGAAAATAAAAAAAATTTTAAAATTTATGAAAAAAAATTAAATTCAATAATTTCAATATTTTATTTGATATTTCAATTAAATCCATTAAATTGATAGATTGAAAAAAAATTTAAAATTTATGAAAAAAAATTAAATTCAATAATTTCAATATTTTATTTTATAATTCAATTTAATCCATTAAATTGATAAATTGAAGAAAAATTTAAAATTTATGAAAAAAAATTAAATTAAAATATTTCAATATTTTATTTGATATTTCAATTAAATCCATTAAATTGATAGATTGAAAAAAAATTTAAAATTTATGAAAAAAAATTAAATTCAATAATTTCAATATTTTATTTGATATTTCAATTTAATCCATTAAATTGATAAATTGGAAAAAAAAGTGAAAATAAAAAAAATTTTAAAATTTATGAAAAAAAATTAAATTCAATAATTTCAATATTTTATTTGATATTTCAATTAAATCCATTAAATTGATAGATTGAAAAAAAATTTAAAATTTATGAAAAAAAATTAAATTCAATAATTTCAATATTTTATTTTATAATTCAATTTAATCCATTAAATTGATAAATTGAAGAAAAATTTAAAATTTATGAAAAAAAATTAAATTTAAATATTTCAATATTTTATTTGATATTTCAATTAAATCCATTAAATTGATAGATTGAAAAAAAATTTAAAATTTATGAAAAAAAATTAAATTCAATAATTTCAATATTTTATTTGATATTTCAATTTAATCCATTAAATTGATAAATTGGAAAAAAAAGTGAAAATAAAAAAAATTTTAAAATTTATGAAAAAAAATTAAATTCAATAATTTCAATATTTTATTTGATATTTCAATTAAATCCATTAAATTGATAGATTGAAAAAAAATTTAAAATTTATGAAAAAAAATTAAACTCAATAATTTCAATATTTTATTTTATAATTCAATTTAATCCATTAAATTGATAAATTGAAGAAAAATTTAAAATTTATGAAAAAAAATTAAATTCAATAATTTCAATATTTTATTTTATAATTCAATTTAATCCATTAAATTGATAGATTGAAAAAAAATTTAAAATTTATGAAAAAAAATTAAATTCAATAATTTCAATATTTTATTTTATAATTCAATTTAATCCATTAAATTGATAAATTGAAGAAAAATTTAAAATTTATGAAAAAAAATTAAATTCAATAATTTCAATATTTTATTTGATAATTCAATTTAATATATTAAATTGATAAATTGATTAAAAATTTAAAATTTATGAAAAAAAATTAAATTAAAATATGTATTTCAATATTTTATTTGATATTTCAATTTAATCCATTAAATTGATAGATTGAAAAAAAATTTAAAATTTATGAAAAAAAATTAAATTCAATAATTTCAATATTTTATTTGATAATTCAATTTAATCCATTAAATTGATAAACTGAATAAAAATTTAAAATTTATGAAAAAAAATTAAATTAAAATATTTCAATATTTTATTTGATATTTCAATTTAATCCATTAAATTGATAAATTGATAAAAAAGTGAAAATAAAAAAAATTTTAAAATTTATGAAAAAAAATTAAATTCAATAATTTCAATATTTTATTTGATAATTCAATTTAATCCATTAAATTGATAAATTGAATAAAAATTTAAAATTTATGAAAAAAAATTAAATTAAAATATTTCAATATTTTATTTGATATTTCAATTAAATCCATTAAATTGATAGATTGAAAAAAAATTTAAAATTTATGAAAAAAAATTAAATTCAATAATTTCAATATTTTATTTGATATTTCAATTTAATCCATTAAATTGATAAATTGGAAAAAAAAGTGAAAATAAAAAAAATTTTAAAATTTATGAAAAAAAATTAAATTCAATAATTTCAATATTTTATTTGATATTTCAATTAAATCCATTAAATTGATAGATTGAAAAAAAATTTAAAATTTATGAAAAAAAATTAAATTCAATAATTTCAATATTTTATTTTATAATTCAATTTAATCCATTAAATTGATAAATTGAAGAAAAATTTAAAATTTATGAAAAAAAATTAAATTCAATAATTTCAATATTTTATTTGATATTTCAATTAAATCCATTAAATTGATAGATTGAAAAAAAATTTAAAATTTATGAAAAAAAATTAAATTCAATAATTTCAATATTTTATTTGATAATTCAATTTAATCCATTAAATTGATAAATTGAATAAAAATTTAAAATTTATGAAAAAAAATTAAATTAAAATATTTCAATATTTTATTTGATATTTCAATTAAATCCATTAAATTGATAGATTGAAAAAAAATTTAAAATTTATGAAAAAAAATTAAATTCAATAATTTCAATATTTTATTTGATAATTCAATTTAATCCATTAAATTGATAAACTGAATAAAAATTTAAAATTTATGAAAAAAAATTAAATTAAAATATTTCAATATTTTATTTGATATTTCAATTTAATCCATTAAATTGATAAATTGATAAAAAAGTGAAAATAAAAAAAATTTTAAAATTTATGAAAAAAAATTAAATTCAATAATTTCAATATTTTATTTGATAATTCAATTTAATCCAATTAATTGATAAATTGAATAAAAATTTAAAATTTATGAAAAAAAATTAAATTAAAATATTTCAATATTTTATTTGATATTTCAATTAAATCCATTAAATTGATAGATTGAAAAAAAATTTAAAATTTATGAAAAAAAATTTAATTCAATAATTTCAATATTTTATTTGATATTACAATTAAATTGATAAATTGGAAAAAAAAGTGAAAATAAAAAAAATTTTAAAATTTATGAAAAAAAATTAAATTCAATAATTTCAATATTTTATTTGATATTTCAATTAAATCCATTAAATTGATAGATTGAAAAAAAATTTAAAATTTATGAAAAAAAATTAAATTCAATAATTTCAATATTTTATTTTATAATTCAATTTAATCCATTAAATTGATAAATTGAAGAAAAATTTAAAATTTATGAAAAAAAATTAAATTCAATAATTTCAATATTTTATTTGATAATTCAATTTAATATATTAAATTGATAAATTGATTAAAAATTTAAAATTTATGAAAAAAAATTAAATTAAAATATGTATTTCAATATTTTATTTGATATTTCAATTTAATCCATTAAATTGATAAATTGATAAAAAAGTGAAAATAAAAAAAATTTTAAAATTTATGAAAAAAAATTAAATTCAATAATTTCAATATTTTATTTGATATTTCAATTAAATCCATTAAATTGATAGATTGAAAAAAAATTTAAAATTTATGAAAAAAAATTAAATTCAATAATTTCAATATTTTATTTGATATTTCAATTAAATCCATTAAATTGATAGATTGAAAAAAAATTTAAAATTTATGAAAAAAAATTAAATTCAATAATTTCAATATTTTATTTGATAATTCAATTTAATCCATTAAATTGATAAATTGAAGAAAAATTTAAAATTTATGAAAAAAAATTAAATTAAAATATTTCAATATTTTATTTGATATTTCAATTTAATCCATTAAATTGATAAATTGAATAAAAATTTAAAATTTATGAAAAATAATTAAATTAAAATATTTCAATATTTTATTTGATATTTCAATTTAATCCATTAAATTGATAGATTGAAAAAAAATTTAAAATTTATGAAAAAAAATTAAATTCAATAATTTCAATATTTTATTTGATAATTCAATTTAATCCATTAAATTGATAAATTGGAAAAAATTTAAAATTTATGAAAAAAAATTAAATTCAATAATTTCAATATTATATTTGATAATTCAATTTAATCAAATAAATCGATAAATTGATAAAAAAGTGAAAATAAAAAAAATTTTAAAATTTATGAAAAAAAATTAAATTCAATAATTTCAATATTTTATTTGATAATTCAATTTAATCCATTAAATTGATAAATTGAATAAAAATTTAAAATTTATGAAAAAAAATTAAATTAAAATATTTCAATATTTTATTTGATATTTCAATTAAATCCATTAAATTGATAGATTGAAAAAAAATTTAAAATTTATGAAAAAAAATTTAATTCAATAATTTCAATATTTTATTTGATATTTCAATTTAATCCATTAAATTGATAAATTGGAAAAAAAAGTGAAAATAAAAAAAATTTTAAAATTTATGAAAAAAAATTAAATTCAATAATTTCAATATTTTATTTGATATTTCAATTAAATCCATTAAATTGATAGATTGCAGAAAAATTTAAAATTTATGAAAAAAAATTAAATTCAATAATTTCAATATTTTATTTGATAATTCAATTTAATATATTAAATTGATAAATTGATTAAAAAGTGAAAATAAAAAAAATTTTAAAATTTATGAAAAAAAATTTAATTCAATAATTTCAATATTTTATTTGATAATTCAATTTAATCCATTAAATTGATAAATTGAAATAAAATTTAAAATTTAAGAAAAAAAATTCAATTCAATAATTTCAATATTTTATTTGATATTTCAATTTAATCCATTAGATTGATAAATTGAATAAAAATTTAAAATTTATGAAAAAAAATTAAATTAAAATATTTCAATATTTTATTTGATATTTCAATTTAATCCATTAAATTGATAAATTGAATAAAAATTTAAAATTTATGAAAAATAATTAAATTAAAATATTTCAATATTTTATTTGATATTTCAATTTAATCCATTAAATTGATAGTTTGAAAAAAAATTTAAAATTTATGAAAAAAAATTAAATTCAATAATTTCAATATTTTATTTGATAATTCAATTTAATCCATTAAATTGATAAATTGAATAAAAATTTAAAATTTATGAAAAAAAATTAAATTAAAATATTTCATTATTTTATTTGATATTTCAATTAAATCCATTAAATTGATAGATTGAAAAAAAATTTAAAATTTATGAAAAAAAATTAAATTCAATAATTTCAATATTTTATTTGATAATTCAATTTAATCCATTAAATTGATAAACTGAATAAAAATTTAAAATTTATGAAAAAAAATTAAATTAAAATATTTCAATATTTTATTTGATAATTCAATTTAATCCATTAAATTGATAAATTGGAAAAAAAAGTGAAAATAAAAAAAATTTTAAAATTTATGAAAAAAAATTAAATTCAATAATTTCAATATTTTATTTGATATTTCAATTAAATCCATTAAATTGATAGATTGAAAAAAAATTTAAAATTTATGAAAAAAAATTAAATTCAATAATTTCAATATTTTATTTTATAATTCAATTTAATCCATTAAATTGATAAATTGAAGAAAAATTTAAAATTTATGAAAAAAAATTAAATTCAATAATTTCAATATTTTATTTGATAATTCAATTTAATATATTAAATTGATAAATTGATTAAAAATTTAAAATTTATGAAAAAAAATTAAATTAAAATATGTATTTCAATATTTTATTTGATATTTCAATTTAATCCATTAAATTGATAAATTGATAAAAAAGTGAAAATAAAAAAAATTTTAAAATTTATGAAAAAAAATTAAATTCAATAATTTCAATATTTTATTTGATATTTCAATTAAATCCATTAAATTGATAGATTGAAAATAAATTTAAAATTTATGAAAAAAAATTAAATTCAATAATTTCAATATTTTATTTGATATTTCAATTTAATCCATTAAATTGATAAATTGGAAAAAAAAGTGAAAATAAAAAAAATTTTAAAATTTATGAAAAAAAATTAAATTCAATAATTTCAATATTTTATTTGATATTTCAATTAAATCCATTAAATTGATAGATTGAAAAAAAATTTAAAATTTATGAAAAAAAATTAAATTCAATAATTTCAATATTTTATTTTATAATTCAATTTAATCCATTAAATTGATAAATTGAAGAAAAATTTAAAATTTATGAAAAAAAATTAAATTAAAATATTTCAATATTTTATTTGATATTTCAATTAAATCCATTAAATTGATAGATTGAAAAAAAATTTAAAATTTATGAAAAAAAATTAAATTCAATAATTTCAATATTTTATTTGATATTTCAATTTAATCCATTAAATTGATAAATTGGAAAAAAAAGTGAAAATAAAAAAAATTTTAAAATTTATGAAAAAAAATTAAATTCAATAATTTCAATATTTTATTTGATATTTCAATTAAATCCATTAAATTGATAGATTGAAAAAAAATTTAAAATTTATGAAAAAAAATTAAATTCAATAATTTCAATATTTTATTTTATAATTCAATTTAATCCATTAAATTGATAAATTGAAGAAAAATTTAAAATTTATGAAAAAAAATTAAATTAAAATATTTCAATATTTTATTTGATATTTCAATTAAATCCATTAAATTGATAGATTGAAAAAAAATTTAAAATTTATGAAAAAAAATTAAATTCAATAATTTCAATATTTTATTTGATATTTCAATTTAATCCATTAAATTGATAAATTGGAAAAAAAAGTGAAAATAAAAAAAATTTTAAAATTTATGAAAAAAAATTAAATTCAATAATTTCAATATTTTATTTGATATTTCAATTAAATCCATTAAATTGATAGATTGAAAAAAAATTTAAAATTTATGAAAAAAAATTAAACTCAATAATTTCAATATTTTATTTTATAATTCAATTTAATCCATTAAATTGATAAATTGAAGAAAAATTTAAAATTTATGAAAAAAAATTAAATTCAATAATTTCAATATTTTATTTTATAATTCAATTTAATCCATTAAATTGATAGATTGAAAAAAAATTTAAAATTTATGAAAAAAAATTAAATTCAATAATTTCAATATTTTATTTTATAATTCAATTTAATCCATTAAATTGATAAATTGAAGAAAAATTTAAAATTTATGAAAAAAAATTAAATTCAATAATTTCAATATTTTATTTGATAATTCAATTTAATATATTAAATTGATAAATTGATTAAAAATTTAAAATTTATGAAAAAAAATTAAATTAAAATATGTATTTCAATATTTTATTTGATATTTCAATTTAATCCATTAAATTGATAAATTGATAAAAAAGTGAAAATAAAAAAAATTTTAAAATTTATGAAAAAAAATTAAATTCAATAATTTCAATATTTTATTTGATATTTCAATTAAATCCATTAAATTGATAGATTGAAAAAAAATTTAAAATTTATGAAAAAAAATTAAATTCAATAATTTCAATATTTTATTTGATAATTCAATTTAATCCATTAAATTGATAAATTGAATAAAAATTTAAAATTTATGAAAAAAAATTAAATTAAAATATTTCAATATTTTATTTGATATTTCAATTTAATCAATTAAATTGATAAATTGAATAAAAATTTAAAATTTATGAAAAATAATTAAATTAAAATATTTCAATATTTTATTTGATATTTCAATTTAATCCATTAAATTGATAGTTTGAAAAAAAATTTAAAATTTATGAAAAAAAATTAAATTCAATAATTTCAATATTTTATTTGATAATTCAATTTAATCCATTAAATTGATAAATTGAATAAAAATTTAAAATTTATGAAAAAAAATTAAATTAAAATATTTCATTATTTTATTTGATATTTCAATTAAATCCATTAAATTGATAGATTGAAAAAAAATTTAAAATTTATGAAAAAAAATTAAATTCAATAATTTCAATATTTTATTTGATATTTCAATTTAATCCATTAAATTGATAAATTGATAAAAAAGTGAAAATAAAAAAAATTTTAAAATTTATGAAAAAAAATTAAATTCAATAATTTCAATATTTTATTTGATAATTCAATTTAATCCATTAAATTGATAAATTGAATAAAAATTTAAAATTTATGAAAAAAAATTAAATTAAAATATTTCAATATTTTATTTGATATTTCAATTAAATCCATTAAATTGATAGATTGAAAAAAAATTTAAAATTTATGAAAAAAAATTAAATTCAATAATTTCAATATTTTATTTGATATTTCAATTTAATCCATTAAATTGATAAATTGGAAAAAAAAGTGAAAATAAAAAAAATTTTAAAATTTATGAAAAAAAATTAAATTCAATAATTTCAATATTTTATTTGATATTTCAATTAAATCCATTAAATTGATAGATTGAAAAAAAATTTAAAATTTATGAAAAAAAATTAAATTCAATAATTTCAATATTTTATTTTATAATTCAATTTAATCCATTAAATTGATAAATTGAAGAAAAATTTAAAATTTATGAAAAAAAATTAAATTCAATAATTTCAATATTTTATTTGATAATTCAATTTAATATATTAAATTGATAAATTGATTAAAAATTTAAAATTTATGAAAAAAAATTAAATTAAAATATGTATTTCAATATTTTATTTGATATTTCAATTTAATCCATTAAATTGATAAATTGATAAAAAAGTGAAAATAAAAAAAATTTTAAAATTTATGAAAAAAAATTAAATTCAATAATTTCAATATTTTATTTGATATTTCAATTAAATCCATTAAATTGATAGATTGAAAAAAAATTTAAAATTTATGAAAAAAAATTAAATTCAATAATTTCAATATTTTATTTGATATTTCAATTTAATCCATTAAATTGATAAATTGGAAAAAAAAGTGAAAATAAAAAAAATTTTAAAATTTATGAAAAAAAATTAAATTCAATAATTTCAATATTTTATTTTATTATTCAATTTAATCCATTAAATTGATAAATTGAAGAAAAATTTAAAATTTATGAAAAAAAATTAAATTAAAATATTTCAATATTTTATTTGATATTTCAATTAAATCCATTAAATTGATAGATTGAAAAAAAATTTAAAATTTATGAAAAAAAATTAAATTCAATAATTTCAATATTTTATTTGATATTTCAATTTAATCCATTAAATTGATAAATTGGAAAAAAAAGTGAAAATAAAAAAAATTTTAAAATTTATGAAAAAAAATTAAATTCAATAATTTCAATATTTTATTTGATATTTCAATTAAATCCATTAAATTGATAGATTGAAAAAAAATTTAAAATTTATGAAAAAAAATTAAATTCAATAATTTCAATATTTTATTTTATAATTCAATTTAATCCATTAAATTGATAAATTGAAGAAAAATTTAAAATTTATGAAAAAAAATTAAATTCAATAATTTCAATATTTTATTTGATAATTCAATTTAATCCATTAAATTGATAAACTGAATAAAAATTTAAAATTTATGAAAAAAAATTAAATTAAAATATTTCAATATTTTATTTGATATTTCAATTTAATCCATTAAATTGATAAATTGATAAAAAAGTGAAAATAAAAAAAATTTTAAAATTTATGAAAAAAAATTAAATTCAATAATTTCAATATTTTATTTGATAATTCAATTTAATCCATTAAATTGATAAATTGAATAAAAATTTAAAATTTATGAAAAAAAATTAAATTAAAATATTTCAATATTTTATTTGATATTTCAATTAAATCCATTAAATTGATAGATTGAAAAAAAATTTAAAATTTATGAAAAAAAATTAAATTCAATAATTTCAATATTTTATTTGATATTTCAATTTAATCCATTAAATTGATAAATTGGAAAAAAAAGTGAAAATAAAAAAAATTTTAAAATTTATGAAAAAAAAAATTAAATTCAATAATTTCAATATTTTATTTGATATTTCAATTAAATCCATTAAATTGATAAATTGGAAAAAAAAGTGAAAATAAAAAAAATTTTAAAATTTATGAAAAAAAATTAAATTCAATAATTTCAATATTTTATTTGATATTTCAATTAAATCCATTAAATTGATAGATTGAAAAAAAATTTAAAATTTATGAAAAAAAATTAAATTCAATAATTTCAATATTTTATTTTATAATTCAATTTAATCCATTAAATTGATAAATTGAAGAAAATTTTAAAATTTATGAAAAAAAATTAAATTCAATAATTTCAATATTTTATTTGATATTTCAATTAAATCCATTAAATTGATAGATTGAAAATAAATTTAAAATTTATGAAAAAAAATTAAATTCAATAATTTCAATATTTTATTTGATATTTCAATTTAATCCATTAAATTGATAAATTGGAAAAAAAAGTGAAAATAAAAAAAATTTTAAAATTTATGAAAAAAAATTAAATTCAATAATTTCAATATTTTATTTGATATTTCAATTAAATCCATTAAATTGATAGATTGAAAAAAAATTTAAAATTTATGAAAAAAAATTAAATTCAATAATTTCAATATTTTATTTTATAATTCAATTTAATCCATTAAATTGATAAATTGAAGAAAAATTTAAAATTTATGAAAAAAAATTAAATTAAAATATTTCAATATTTTATTTGATATTTCAATTAAATCCATTAAATTGATAGATTGAAAAAAAATTTAAAATTTATGAAAAAAAATTAAATTCAATAATTTCAATATTTTATTTGATATTTCAATTTAATCCATTAAATTGATAAATTGGAAAAAAAAGTGAAAATAAAAAAAATTTTAAAATTTATGAAAAAAAATTAAATTCAATAATTTCAATATTTTATTTGATATTTCAATTAAATCCATTAAATTGATAGATTGAAAAAAAATTTAAAATTTATGAAAAAAAATTAAATTCAATAATTTCAATATTTTATTTTATAATTCAATTTAATCCATTAAATTGATAAATTGAAGAAAAATTTAAAATTTATGAAAAAAAATTAAATTAAAATATTTCAATATTTTATTTGATATTTCAATTAAATCCATTAAATTGATAGATTGAAAAAAAATTTAAAATTTATGAAAAAAAATTAAATTCAATAATTTCAATATTTTATTTGATATTTCAATTTAATCCATTAAATTGATAAATTGGAAAAAAAAGTGAAAATAAAAAAAATTTTAAAATTTATGAAAAAAAATTAAATTCAATAATTTCAATATTTTATTTGATATTTCAATTAAATCCATTAAATTGATAGATTGAAAAAAAATTTAAAATTTATGAAAAAAAATTAAACTCAATAATTTCAATATTTTATTTTATAATTCAATTTAATCCATTAAATTGATAAATTGAAGAAAAATTTAAAATTTATGAAAAAAAATTAAATTCAATAATTTCAATATTTTATTTTATAATTCAATTTAATCCATTAAATTGATAGATTGAAAAAAAATTTAAAATTTATGAAAAAAAATTAAATTCAATAATTTCAATATTTTATTTTATAATTCAATTTAATCCATTAAATTGATAAATTGAAGAAAAATTTAAAATTTATGAAAAAAAATTAAATTCAATAATTTCAATATTTTATTTGATAATTCAATTTAATATATTAAATTGATAAATTGATTAAAAATTTAAAATTTATGAAAAAAAATTAAATTAAAATATGTATTTCAATATTTTATTTGATATTTCAATTTAATCCATTAAATTGATAAATTGATAAAAAAGTGAAAATAAAAAAAATTTTAAAATTTATGAAAAAAAATTAAATTCAATAATTTCAATATTTTATTTGATATTTCAATTAAATCCATTAAATTGATAGATTGAAAAAAAATTTAAAATTTATGAAAAAAAATTAAATTCAATAATTTCAATATTTTATTTGATAATTCAATTTAATCCATTAAATTGATAAATTGAATAAAAATTTAAAATTTATGAAAAAAAATTAAATTAAAATATTTCAATATTTTATTTGATATTTCAATTTAATCAATTAAATTGATAAATTGAATAAAAATTTAAAATTTATGAAAAATAATTAAATTAAAATATTTCAATATTTTATTTGATATTTCAATTTAATCCATTAAATTGATAGTTTGAAAAAAAATTTAAAATTTATGAAAAAAAATTAAATTCAATAATTTCAATATTTTATTTGATAATTCAATTTAATCCATTAAATTGATAAATTGAATAAAAATTTAAAATTTATGAAAAAAAATTAAATTAAAATATTTCATTATTTTATTTGATATTTCAATTAAATCCATTAAATTGATAGATTGAAAAAAAATTTAAAATTTATGAAAAAAAATTAAATTCAATAATTTCAATATTTTATTTGATATTTCAATTTAATCCATTAAATTGATAAATTGATAAAAAAGTGAAAATAAAAAAAATTTTAAAATTTATGAAAAAAAATTAAATTCAATAATTTCAATATTTTATTTGATAATTCAATTTAATCCATTAAATTGATAAATTGAATAAAAATTTAAAATTTATGAAAAAAAATTAAATTAAAATATTTCAATATTTTATTTGATATTTCAATTAAATCCATTAAATTGATAGATTGAAAAAAAATTTAAAATTTATGAAAAAAAATTAAATTCAATAATTTCAATATTTTATTTGATATTTCAATTTAATCCATTAAATTGATAAATTGGAAAAAAAAGTGAAAATAAAAAAAATTTTAAAATTTATGAAAAAAAATTAAATTCAATAATTTCAATATTTTATTTGATATTTCAATTAAATCCATTAAATTGATAGATTGAAAAAAAATTTAAAATTTATGAAAAAAAATTAAATTCAATAATTTCAATATTTTATTTTATAATTCAATTTAATCCATTAAATTGATAAATTGAAGAAAAATTTAAAATTTATGAAAAAAAATTAAATTCAATAATTTCAATATTTTATTTGATAATTCAATTTAATATATTAAATTGATAAATTGATTAAAAATTTAAAATTTATGAAAAAAAATTAAATTAAAATATGTATTTCAATATTTTATTTGATATTTCAATTTAATCCATTAAATTGATAAATTGATAAAAAAGTGAAAATAAAAAAAATTTTAAAATTTATGAAAAAAAATTAAATTCAATAATTTCAATATTTTATTTGATATTTCAATTAAATCCATTAAATTGATAGATTGAAAAAAAATTTAAAATTTATGAAAAAAAATTAAATTCAATAATTTCAATATTTTATTTGATATTTCAATTTAATCCATTAAATTGATAAATTGGAAAAAAAAGTGAAAATAAAAAAAATTTTAAAATTTATGAAAAAAAATTAAATTCAATAATTTCAATATTTTATTTTATTATTCAATTTAATCCATTAAATTGATAAATTGAAGAAAAATTTAAAATTTATGAAAAAAAATTAAATTAAAATATTTCAATATTTTATTTGATATTTCAATTAAATCCATTAAATTGATAGATTGAAAAAAAATTTAAAATTTATGAAAAAAAATTAAATTCAATAATTTCAATATTTTATTTGATATTTCAATTTAATCCATTAAATTGATAAATTGGAAAAAAAAGTGAAAATAAAAAAAATTTTAAAATTTATGAAAAAAAATTAAATTCAATAATTTCAATATTTTATTTGATATTTCAATTAAATCCATTAAATTGATAGATTGAAAAAAAATTTAAAATTTATGAAAAAAAATTAAATTCAATAATTTCAATATTTTATTTTATAATTCAATTTAATCCATTAAATTGATAAATTGAAGAAAAATTTAAAATTTATGAAAAAAAATTAAATTCAATAATTTCAATATTTTATTTGATAATTCAATTTAATCCATTAAATTGATAAACTGAATAAAAATTTAAAATTTATGAAAAAAAATTAAATTAAAATATTTCAATATTTTATTTGATATTTCAATTTAATCCATTAAATTGATAAATTGATAAAAAAGTGAAAATAAAAAAAATTTTAAAATTTATGAAAAAAAATTAAATTCAATAATTTCAATATTTTATTTGATAATTCAATTTAATCCATTAAATTGATAAATTGAATAAAAATTTAAAATTTATGAAAAAAAATTAAATTAAAATATTTCAATATTTTATTTGATATTTCAATTAAATCCATTAAATTGATAGATTGAAAAAAAATTTAAAATTTATGAAAAAAAATTAAATTCAATAATTTCAATATTTTATTTGATATTTCAATTTAATCCATTAAATTGATAAATTGGAAAAAAAAGTGAAAATAAAAAAAATTTTAAAATTTATGAAAAAAAATTAAATTCAATAATTTCAATATTTTATTTGATATTTCAATTAAATCCATTAAATTGATAGATTGAAAAAAAATTTAAAATTTATGAAAAAAAATTAAATTCAATAATTTCAATATTTTATTTTATAATTCAATTTAATCCATTAAATTGATAAATTGAAGAAAAATTTAAAATTTATGAAAAAAAATTAAATTCAATAATTTCAATATTTTATTTTATAATTCAATTTAATCCATTAAATTGATAAATTGAAGAAAAATTTATAATTTATGAAAAAAAATTAAATTCAATAATTTCAATATTTTATTTGATAATTCAATTTAATATATTAAATTGATAAATTGATTAAAAATTTAAAATTTATGAAAAAAAATTAAATTAAAATATGTATTTCAATATTTTATTTGATATTTCAATTTAATCCATTAAATTGATAAATTGATAAAAAAGTGAAAATAAAAAAAATTTTAAAATTTATGAAAAAAAATTAAATTCAATAATTTCAATATTTTATTTGATATTTCAATTAAATCCATTAAATTGATAGATTGAAAAAAAATTTAAAATTTATGAAAAAAAATTAAATTCAATAATTTCAATATTTTATTTGATATTTCAATTAAATCCATTAAATTGATAGATTGAAAAAAAATTTAAAATTTATGAAAAAAAATTAAATTCAATAATTTCAATATTTTATTTGATAATTCAATTTAATCCATTAAATTGATAAATTGAATAAAAATTTAAAATTTATGAAAAAAAATTAAATTAAAATATTTCAATATTTTATTTGATATTTCAATTTAATCCATTAAATTGATAAATTGGAAAAAAAAGTGAAAATAAAAAAAATTTTAAAATTTATGAAAAAAAATTTAATTCAATAATTTCAATATTTTATTTGATAATTCAATTTAATCCATTAAATTGATAAATTGAAATAAAATTTAAAATTTAAGAAAAAAAATTCAATTCAATAATTTCAATATTTTATTTGATATTTCAATTTAATCCATTAGATTGATAAATTGAATAAAAATTTAAAATTTATGAAAAAAAATTAAATTTAAATATTTCAATATTTTATTTGATATTTCAATTTAATCCATTAAATTGATAAATTGAATAAAAATTTAAAATTTATGAAAAATAATTAAATTAAAATATTTCAATATTTTATTTGATATTTCAATTTAATCCATTAAATTGATAGTTTGAAAAAAAATTTAAAATTTATGAAAAAAATTAAATTCAATAATTTCAATATTTTATTTGATAATTCAATTTAATCCATTAAATTGATAAATTGAAGAAAAATTTAAAATTTATGAAAAAAATTAAATTCAATAATTTCAATATTTTATTTGATAATTCAATTTAATATATTAAATTGATAAATTGATTAAAAATTTAAAATTTATGAAAAAAAATTAAATTAAAATATGTATTTCAATATTTTATTTGATATTTCAATTTAATCCATTAAATTGATAAATTGATAAAAAAGTGAAAATAAAAAAAATTTTAAAATTTATGAAAAAAAATTAAATTCAATAATTTCAATATTTTATTTGATATTTCAATTAAATCCATTAAATTGATAGATTGAAAAAAAATTAAAATTTATGAAAAAAAATTAAATTCAATAATTTCAATATTTTATTTGATATTTCAATTAAATCCATTAAATTGATAAATTGGAAAAAAAAGTGAAAATAAAAATAATTTTAAAATTTATGAAAAAAATTAAATTCAATAATTTCAATATTTTATTTGATAATTCAATTTAATCCATTAAATTGATAAATTGAATAAAAATTTAAAATTTATGAAAAAAAATTAAATTAAAATATTTCAATATTTTATTTGATATTTCAATTTAATCCATTAAATTGATAAATTGGAAAAAAAAGTGAAAATAAAAAAAATTTTAAAATTTATGAAAAAAATTTAATTCAATAATTTCAATATTTTATTTGATAATTCAATTTAATCCATTAAATTGATAAATTGAAATAAAATTTAAAATTTATGAAAAAAAATTAAATTCAATAATTTCAATATTTTATTTTATAATTCAATTTAATCCATTAAATTGATAAATTGAAGAAAAATTTAAAATTTATGAAAAAAAATTAAATTCAATAATTTCAATATTTTATTTGATAATTCAATTTAATATATTAAATTGATAAATTGATTAAAAATTTAAAATTTATGAAAAAAAATTAAATTAAAATATGTATTTCAATATTTTATTTGATATTTCAATTTAATCCATTAAATTGATAAATTGATAAAAAAGTGAAAATAAAAAAAATTTTAAAATTTATGAAAAAAAATTAAATTCAATAATTTCAATATTTTATTTGATATTTCAATTAAATCCATTAAATTGATAGATTGAAAAAAAATTTAAAATTTATGAAAAAAAATTAAATTCAATAATTTCAATATTTTATTTGATATTTCAATTTAATCCATTAAATTGATAAATTGGAAAAAAAAGTGAAAATAAAAAAAATTTTAAAATTTATGAAAAAAATTAAATTCAATAATTTCAATATTTTATTTTATTATTCAATTTAATCCATTAAATTGATAAATTGAAGAAAAATTTAAAATTTATGAAAAAAAATTAAATTAAAATATTTCAATATTTTATTTGATATTTCAATTTAATCCATTAAATTGATAAATTGGAAAAAAAAGTGAAAATAAAAAAAATTTTAAAATTTATGAAAAAAAATTAAATTCAATAATTTCAATATTTTATTTGATATTTCAATTAAATCCTTTAAATTGATAGATTGAAGAAAAATTTAAAATTTATGAAAAAAAATTAAATTCAATAATTTCAATATTTTATTTGATAATTCAATTTAATATATTAAATTGATAAATTGATTAAAAAGTAAAAATAAAAAAAAATTTTAAAATTTATGAAAAAAAATTAAATTAAAATATTTCAATATTTTATTTGATATTTCAATTTAATCCAATAAATTGATAAATTGGAAAAAATTTAAAATTTACGAAAAAAAATTAAATTCAATAATTTCAATATTTTATTTGATAATTCAATTCAATATATTAAATTGATAAATTGATTAAAAAGTGAAAATAAAAAAAAATTTTAAAATTTATGAAAAAAAATTAAATTCAATAATTTCAATATTTTATTTGATAATTCAATTTAATCCATTAAATTGATAAATTGAAGAAAAATTTAAAATTTATGAAAAAAAATTAAATTCAATAATTTCAATATTTTATTTGATATTTCAATTTAATCCATTAAATTGATAAATTGGAAAAAAAAGTGAAAATAAAAATAATTTTAAAATTTATGAAAAAAAATTAAATTCAATAATTTCAATATTTTATTTGATAATTCAATTTAATCCATTAAATTGATAAATTGAAATAAAATTTAAAATTTAAGAAAAAAAATTCAATTCAATAATTTCAATATTTTATTTGATATTTCAATTTAATCCATTAGATTGATAAATTGAATAAAAATTTAAAATTTATGAAAAAAAATTAAATTTAAATATTTCAATATTTTATTTGATATTTCAATTTAATCCATTAAATTGATAAATTGAATAAAAATTTAAAATTTATGAAAAATAATTAAATTAAAATATTTCAATATTTTATTTGATATTTCAATTTAATCCATTAAATTGATAGTTTGAAAAAAAATTTAAAATTTATGAAAAAAAATTAAATTCAATAATTTCAATATTTTATTTGATAATTCAATTTAATCCATTAAATTGATAAATTGAAGAAAAATTTAAAATTTATGAAAAAAAATTAAATTCAATAATTTCAATATTTTATTTGATAATTCAATTTAATATATTAAATTGATAAATTGATTAAAAATTTAAAATTTATGAAAAAAAATTAAATTAAAATATGTATTTCAATATTTTATTTGATATTTCAATTTAATCCATTAAATTGATAAATTGATAAAAAAGTGAAAATAAAAAAAATTTTAAAATTTATGAAAAAAAATTAAATTCAATAATTTCAATATTTTATTTGATATTTCAATTAAATCCATTAAATTGATAGATTGAAAAAAAATTTAAAATTTATGAAAAAAAATTAAATTCAATAATTTCAATATTTTATTTGATATTTCAATTAAATCCATTAAATTGATAAATTGGAAAAAAAAGTGAAAATAAAAATAATTTTAAAATTTATGAAAAAAAATTAAATTCAATAATTTCAATATTTTATTTGATAATTCAATTTAATCCATTAAATTGATAAATTGAATAAAAATTTAAAATTTATGAAAAAAAATTAAATTAAAATATTTCAATATTTTATTTGATATTTCAATTTAATCCATTAAATTGATAAATTGGAAAAAAAAGTGAAAATAAAAAAAATTTTAAAATTTATGAAAAAAAATTTAATTCAATAATTTCAATATTTTATTTGATAATTCAATTTAATCCATTAAATTGATAAATTGAAATAAAATTTAAAATTTATGAAAAAAAATTAAATTCAATAATTTCAATATTTTATTTTATAATTCAATTTAATCCATTAAATTGATAAATTGAAGAAAAATTTAAAATTTATGAAAAAAAATTAAATTCAATAATTTCAATATTTTATTTGATAATTCAATTTAATATATTAAATTGATAAATTGATTAAAAATTTAAAATTTATGAAAAAAAATTAAATTAAAATATGTATTTCAATATTTTATTTGATATTTCAATTTAATCCATTAAATTGATAAATTGATAAAAAAGTGAAAATAAAAAAAATTTTAAAATTTATGAAAAAAAATTAAATTCAATAATTTCAATATTTTATTTGATATTTCAATTAAATCCATTAAATTGATAGATTGAAAAAAAATTTAAAATTTATGAAAAAAAATTAAATTCAATAATTTCAATATTTTATTTGATATTTCAATTTAATCCATTAAATTGATAAATTGGAAAAAAAAGTGAAAATAAAAAAAATTTTAAAATTTATGAAAAAAAATTAAATTCAATAATTTCAATATTTTATTTTATTATTCAATTTAATCCATTAAATTGATAAATTGAAGAAAAATTTAAAATTTATGAAAAAAAATTAAATTAAAATATTTCAATATTTTATTTGATATTTCAATTTAATCCATTAAATTGATAAATTGGAAAAAAAAGTGAAAATAAAAAAAATTTTAAAATTTATGAAAAAAAATTAAATTCAATAATTTCAATATTTTATTTGATATTTCAATTAAATCCTTTAAATTGATAGATTGAAGAAAAATTTAAAATTTATGAAAAAAAATTAAATTCAATAATTTCAATATTTTATTTGATAATTCAATTTAATATATTAAATTGATAAATTGATTAAAAAGTAAAAATAAAAAAAAATTTTAAAATTTATGAAAAAAAATTAAATTAAAATATTTCAATATTTTATTTGATATTTCAATTTAATCCAATAAATTGATAAATTGGAAAAAATTTAAAATTTACGAAAAAAAATTAAATTCAATAATTTCAATATTTTATTTGATAATTCAATTCAATATATTAAATTGATAAATTGATTAAAAAGTGAAAATAAAAAAAAATTTTAAAATTTATGAAAAAAAATTAAATTCAATAATTTCAATATTTTATTTGATAATTCAATTTAATCCATTAAATTGATAAATTGAAGAAAAATTTAAAATTTATGAAAAAAAATTAAATTCAATAATTTCAATATTTTATTTGATATTTCAATTTAATCCATTAAATTGATAAATTGGAAAAAAAAGTGAAAATAAAAATAATTTTAAAATTTATGAAAAAAAATTAAATTCAATAATTTCAATATTTTATTTGATAATTCAATTTAATCCATTAAATTGATAAATTGAATAAAAATTTAAAATTTATGAAAAAAAATTAAATTAAAATATTTCAATATTTTATTTGATATTTCAATTTAATCCATTAAATTGATAAATTGGAAAAAAAAGTGAAAATAAAAAAAATTTTAAAATTTATGAAAAAAAATTTAATTCAATAATTTCAATATTTTATTTGATAATTCAATTTAATCCATTAAATTGATAAATTGAAATAAAATTTAAAATTTATGAAAAAAAATTAAATTCAATAATTTCAATATTTTATTTTATAATTCAATTTAATCCATTAAATTGATAAATTGAAGAAAAATTTAAAATTTATGAAAAAAAATTAAATTCAATAATTTCAATATTTTATTTGATAATTCAATTTAATATATTAAATTGATAAATTGATTAAAAATTTAAAATTTATGAAAAAAAATTAAATTAAAATATGTATTTCAATATTTTATTTGATATTTCAATTTAATCCATTAAATTGATAAATTGATAAAAAAGTGAAAATAAAAAAAATTTTAAAATTTATGAAAAAAAATTAAATTCAATAATTTCAATATTTTATTTGATATTTCAATTAAATCCATTAAATTGATAGATTGAAAAAAAATTTAAAATTTATGAAAAAAAATTAAATTCAATAATTTCAATATTTTATTTGATATTTCAATTTAATCCATTAAATTGATAAATTGGAAAAAAAAGTGAAAATAAAAAAAATTTTAAAATTTATGAAAAAAAATTAAATTCAATAATTTCAATATTTTATTTTATTATTCAATTTAATCCATTAAATTGATAAATTGAAGAAAAATTTAAAATTTATGAAAAAAAATTAAATTAAAATATTTCAATATTTTATTTGATATTTCAATTAAATCCATTAAATTGATAGATTGAAAAAAAATTTAAAATTTATGAAAAAAAATTAAATTCAATAATTTCAATATTTTATTTGATATTTCAATTTAATCCATTAAATTGATAAATTGAATAAAAATTTAAAATTTATGAAAAATAATTAAATTAAAATATTTCAATATTTTATTTGATATTTCAATTTAATCCATTAAATTGATAGTTTGAAAAAAAATTTAAAATTTATGAAAAAAAATTAAATTCAATAATTTCAATATTTTATTTGATAATTCAATTTAATCCATTAAATTGATAAATTGGAAAAAATTTAAAATTTATGAAAAAAAATTAAATTCAATAATTTCAATATTTTATTTGATAATTCAATTTAATCAAATAAATCGATAAATTGATAAAAAAGTGAAAATAAAAAAAATTTTAAAATTTATGAAAAAAAATTAAATTCAATAATTTCAATATTTTATTTGATAATTCAATTTAATCCATTAAATTGATAAATTGAATAAAAATTTAAAATTTATGAAAAAAAATTAAATTAAAATATTTCATTATTTTATTTGATATTTCAATTAAATCCATTAAATTGATAGATTGAAAAAAAATTTAAAATTTATGAAAAAAAATTAAATTCAATAATTTCAATATTTTATTTGATAATTCAATTTAATCCATTAAATTGATAAACTGAATAAAAATTTAAAATTTATGAAAAAAAATTAAATTAAAATATCTCAATATTTTATTTGATATTTCAATTTAATCCATTAAATTGATAAATTGATAAAAAAGTGAAAATAAAAAAAATTTTAAAATTTATGAAAAAAAATTAAATTCAATAATTTCAATATTTTATTTGATAATTCAATTTAATCCATTAAATTGATAAATTGAATAAAAATTTAAAATTTATGAAAAAAAATTAAATTAAAATATTTCAATATTTTATTTGATATTTCAATTAAATCCATTAAATTGATAGATTGAAAAAAAATTTAAAATTTATGAAAAAAAATTAAATTCAATAATTTCAATATTTTATTTGATATTTCAATTTAATCCATTAAATTGATAAATTGGAAAAAAAAGTGAAAATAAAAAAAATTTTAAAATTTATGAAAAAAAATTAAATTCAATAATTTCAATATTTTATTTTATTATTCAATTTAATCCATTAAATTGATAAATTGAAGAAAAATTTAAAATTTATGAAAAAAAATTAAATTAAAATATTTCAATATTTTATTTGATATTTCAATTAAATCCATTAAATTGATAGATTGAAAAAAAATTTAAAATTTATGAAAAAAAATTAAATTCAATAATTTCAATATTTTATTTGATATTTCAATTTAATCCATTAAATTGATAAATTGAATAAAAATTTAAAATTTATGAAAAATAATTAAATTAAAATATTTCAATATTTTATTTGATATTTCAATTTAATCCATTAAATTGATAGTTTGAAAAAAAATTTAAAATTTATGAAAAAAAATTAAATTCAATAATTTCAATATTTTATTTGATAATTCAATTTAATCCATTAAATTGATAAATTGGAAAAAATTTAAAATTTATGAAAAAAAATTAAATTCAATAATTTCAATATTTTATTTGATAATTCAATTTAATCAAATAAATCGATAAATTGATAAAAAAGTGAAAATAAAAAAAATTTTAAAATTTATGAAAAAAAATTAAATTCAATAATTTCAATATTTTATTTGATAATTCAATTTAATCCATTAAATTGATAAATTGAATAAAAATTTAAAATTTATGAAAAAAAATTAAATTAAAATATTTCATTATTTTATTTGATATTTCAATTAAATCCATTAAATTGATAGATTGAAAAAAAATTTAAAATTTATGAAAAAAAATTAAATTCAATAATTTCAATATTTTATTTGATAATTCAATTTAATCCATTAAATTGATAAACTGAATAAAAATTTAAAATTTATGAAAAAAAATTAAATTAAAATATCTCAATATTTTATTTGATATTTCAATTTAATCCATTAAATTGATAAATTGATAAAAAAGTGAAAATAAAAAAAATTTTAAAATTTATGAAAAAAAATTAAATTCAATAATTTCAATATTTTATTTGATAATTCAATTTAATCCATTAAATTGATAAATTGAATAAAAATTTAAAATTTATGAAAAAAAATTAAATTAAAATATTTCAATATTTTATTTGATATTTCAATTAAATCCATTAAATTGATAGATTGAAAAAAAATTTAAAATTTATGAAAAAAAATTAAATTCAATAATTTCAATATTTTATTTGATATTTCAATTTAATCCATTAAATTGATAAATTGGAAAAAAAAGTGAAAATAAAAAAAATTTTAAAATTTATGAAAAAAAAAATTAAATTCAATAATTTCAATATTTTATTTGATATTTCAATTAAATCCATTAAATTGATAGATTGAAAAAAAATTTAAAATTTATGAAAAAAAATTAAATTCAATAATTTCAATATTTTATTTGATAATTCAATTTAATCAAATAAATCGATAAATTGATAAAAAAGTGAAAATAAAAAAAATTTTAAAATTTATGAAAAAAAATTAAATTCAATAATTTCAACATTTTATTTGATAATTCAATTTAATCCATTAAATTGATAAATTGAATAAAAATTTAAAATTTATGAAAAAAAATTAAATTAAAATATTTCAATATTTTATTTGATATTTCAATTAAATCCATTAAATTGATGGATTGAAAAAAAATTTAAAATTTATGAAAAAAAATTAAATTAAAATATTTCAATATTTTATTTGATATTTCAATTAAATCCATTAAATTGATAGATTGAAAAAAAATTTAAAATTTATGAAAAAAAATTAAATTCAATAATTTCAATATTTTATTTGATAATTCAATTTAATCCATTAAATTGATAAACTGAATAAAAATTTAAAATTTATGAAAAAAAATTAAATTAAAATATTTCAATATTTTATTTGATATTTCAATTTAATCCATTAAATTGATAAATTGAATAAAAATTTAAAATTTATGAAAAATAATTAAATTAAAATATTTCAATATTTTATTTGATATTTCAATTTAATCCATTAAATTGATAGATTGAAAAAAAATTTAAAATTTATGAAAAAAAATTAAATTCAATAATTTCAATATTTTATTTGATAATTCAATTTAATCAAATAAATCGATAAATTGATAAAAAAGTGAAAATAAAAAAAATTTTAAAATTTATGAAAAAAAATTAAATTCAATAATTTCAACATTTTATTTGATAATTCAATTTAATCCATTAAATTGATAAATTGAATAAAAATTTAAAATTTATGAAAAAAAATTAAATTAAAATATTTCAATATTTTATTTGATATTTCAATTAAATCCATTAAATTGATAGATTGAAAAAAAATTTAAAATTTATGAAAAAAAATTAAATTCAATAATTTCAATATTTTATTTGATAATTCAATTTAATCAAATAAATCGATAAATTGATAAAAAAGTGAAAATAAAAAAAATTTTAAAATTTATGAAAAAAAATTAAATTCAATAATTTCAACATTTTATTTGATAATTCAATTTAATCCATTAAATTGATAAATTGAATAAAAATTTAAAATTTATGAAAAAAAATTAAATTAAAATATTTCAATATTTTATTTGATATTTCAATTAAATCCATTAAATTGATGGATTGAAAAAAAATTTAAAATTTATGAAAAAAAATTAAATTAAAATATTTCAATATTTTATTTGATATTTCAATTAAATCCATTAAATTGATAGATTGAAAAAAAATTTAAAATTTATGAAAAAAAATTAAATTCAATAATTTCAATATTTTATTTGATAATTCAATTTAATCCATTAAATTGATAAACTGAATAAAAATTTAAAATTTATGAAAAAAAATTAAATTAAAATATTTCAATATTTTATTTGATATTTCAATTTAATCCATTAAATTGATAAATTGATAAAAAAGTGAAAATAAAAAAAATTTTAAAATTTATGAAAAAAAATTAAATTCAATAATTTCAATATTTTATTTGATAATTCAATTTAATCCATTAAATTGATAAATTGAATAAAAATTTAAAATTTATGAAAAAAAATTAAATTAAAATATTTCAATATTTTATTTGATATTTCAATTTAATCCATTAAATTGATAAATTGGAAAAAATTTAAAATTTACGAAAAAAAATTAAATTCAATAATTTCAATATTTTATTTGATAATTCAATTTAATATATTAAATTGATAAATTGATTAAAAAGTGAAAATAAAAAAAAATTTTAAAATTTATGAAAAAAAATTAAATTCAATAATTTCAATATTTTATTTGATAATTCAATTTAATCCATTAAATTGATAAATTGAATAAAAATTTAAAATTTATGAAAAAAAATTAAATTAAAATATTTCAATATTTTATTTGATATTTCAATTTAATCCATTAAATTGATAAATTGGAAAAAAAAGTGAAAATAAAAAAAATTTTAAAATTTATGAAAAAAAATTAAATTCAATAATTTCAATATTTTATTTGATATTTCAATTAAATCCTTTAAATTGATAGATTGAAGAAAAATTTAAAATTTATGAAAAAAAATTAAATTCAATAATTTCAATATTTTATTTGATAATTCAATTTAATATATTAAATTGATAAATTGATTAAAAAGTAAAAATAAAAAAAAATTTTAAAATTTATGAAAAAAAATTAAATTAAAATATTTCAATATTTTATTTGATATTTCAATTTAATCCAATAAATTGATAAATTGGAAAAAATTTAAAATTTACGAAAAAAAATTAAATTCAATAATTTCAATATTTTATTTGATAATTCAATTCAATATATTAAATTGATAAATTGATTAAAAAGTGAAAATAAAAAAAAATTTTAAAATTTATGAAAAAAAATTAAATTAAAATATTTCAATATTTTATTTGATATTTCAATTAAATCCATTAAATTGATAGATTGAAAAAAAATTTAAAATTTATGAAAAAAAATTAAATTCAATAATTTCAATATTTTATTTGATATTTCAATTTAATCCATTAAATTGATAAATTGAATAAAAATTTAAAATTTATGAAAAATAATTAAATTAAAATATTTCAATATTTTATTTGATATTTCAATTTAATCCATTAAATTGATAGTTTGAAAAAAAATTTAAAATTTATGAAAAAAAATTAAATTCAATAATTTCAATATTTTATTTGATAATTCAATTTAATCCATTAAATTGATAAATTGGAAAAAATTTAAAATTTATGAAAAAAAATTAAATTCAATAATTTCAATATTTTATTTGATAATTCAATTTAATCAAATAAATCGATAAATTGATAAAAAAGTGAAAATAAAAAAAATTTTAAAATTTATGAAAAAAAATTAAATTCAATAATTTCAATATTTTATTTGATATTTCAATTTAATCCATTAAATTGATAAATTGAAGAAAAATTTAAAATTTATGAAAAAAAATTAAATTCAATAATTTCAATATTTTATTTGATAATTCAATTTAATCAAATAAATCGATAAATTGATAAAAAAGTGAAAATAAAAAAAATTTTAAAATTTATGAAAAAAAATTAAATTCAATAATTTCAACATTTTATTTGATAATTCAATTTAATCCATTAAATTGATAAATTGAATAAAAATTTAAAATTTATGAAAAAAAATTAAATTAAAATATTTCAATATTTTATTTGATATTTCAATTAAATCCATTAAATTGATAGATTGAAAAAAAATTTAAAATTTATGAAAAAAAATTAAATTCAATAATTTCAATATTTTATTTGATAATTCAATTTAATCAAATAAATCGATAAATTGATAAAAAAGTGAAAATAAAAAAAATTTTAAAATTTATGAAAAAAAATTAAATTCAATAATTTCAACATTTTATTTGATAATTCAATTTAATCCATTAAATTGATAAATTGAATAAAAATTTAAAATTTATGAAAAAAAATTAAATTAAAATATTTCAATATTTTATTTGATATTTCAATTAAATCCATTAAATTGATGGATTGAAAAAAAATTTAAAATTTATGAAAAAAAATTAAATTAAAATATTTCAATATTTTATTTGATATTTCAATTAAATCCATTAAATTGATAGATTGAAAAAAAATTTAAAATTTATGAAAAAAAATTAAATTCAATAATTTCAATATTTTATTTGATAATTCAATTTAATCCATTAAATTGATAAACTGAATAAAAATTTAAAATTTATGAAAAAAAATTAAATTAAAATATTTCAATATTTTATTTGATATTTCAATTTAATCCATTAAATTGATAAATTGATAAAAAAGTGAAAATAAAAAAAATTTTAAAATTTATGAAAAAAAATTAAATTCAATAATTTCAATATTTTATTTGATAATTCAATTTAATCCATTAAATTGATAAATTGAATAAAAATTTAAAATTTATGAAAAAAAATTAAATTAAAATATTTCAATATTTTATTTGATATTTCAATTTAATCCATTAAATTGATAAATTGGAAAAAATTTAAAATTTACGAAAAAAAATTAAATTCAATAATTTCAATATTTTATTTGATAATTCAATTTAATATATTAAATTGATAAATTGATTAAAAAGTGAAAATAAAAAAAAATTTTAAAATTTATGAAAAAAAATTAAATTCAATAATTTCAATATTTTATTTGATAATTCAATTTAATCCATTAAATTGATAAATTGAATAAAAATTTAAAATTTATGAAAAAAAATTAAATTAAAATATTTCAATATTTTATTTGATATTTCAATTTAATCCATTAAATTGATAAATTGGAAAAAAAAGTGAAAATAAAAAAAATTTTAAAATTTATGAAAAAAAATTAAATTCAATAATTTCAATATTTTATTTGATATTTCAATTAAATCCTTTAAATTGATAGATTGAAGAAAAATTTAAAATTT
This sequence comes from Sipha maydis, assembly GCA_034509805.1. Lineage (NCBI taxonomy): Eukaryota > Metazoa > Arthropoda > Insecta > Hemiptera > Aphididae > Sipha > Sipha maydis. The sequence goes on from JASXSY010002823.1 coordinate 96,771, forward strand.
ATGAAAAAAAATTAAATTCAATAATTTCAATATTTTATTTGATAATTCAATTTAATATATTAAATTGATAAATTGATTAAAAAGTAAAAATAAAAAAAAATTTTAAAATTTATGAAAAAAAATTAAATTAAAATATTTCAATATTTTATTTGATATTTCAATTTAATCCAATAAATTGATAAATTGGAAAAAATTTAAAATTTACGAAAAAAAATTAAATTCAATAATTTCAATATTTTATTTGATAATTCAATTCAATATATTAAATTGATAAATTGATTAAAAAGTGAAAATAAAAAAAAATTTTAAAATTTATGAAAAAAAATTAAATTAAAATATTTCAATATTTTATTTGATATTTCAATTAAATCCATTAAATTGATAGATTGAAAAAAAATTTAAAATTTATGAAAAAAAATTAAATTCAATAATTTCAATATTTTATTTGATATTTCAATTTAATCCATTAAATTGATAAATTGAATAAAAATTTAAAATTTATGAAAAATAATTAAATTAAAATATTTCAATATTTTATTTGATATTTCAATTTAATCCATTAAATTGATAGTTTGAAAAAAAATTTAAAATTTATGAAAAAAAATTAAATTCAATAATTTCAATATTTTATTTGATAATTCAATTTAATCCATTAAATTGATAAATTGGAAAAAATTTAAAATTTATGAAAAAAAATTAAATTCAATAATTTCAATATTTTATTTGATAATTCAATTTAATCAAATAAATCGATAAATTGATAAAAAAGTGAAAATAAAAAAAATTTTAAAATTTATGAAAAAAAATTAAATTCAATAATTTCAATATTTTATTTGATATTTCAATTTAATCCATTAAATTGATAAATTGAAGAAAAATTTAAAATTTATGAAAAAAAATTAAATTCAATAATTTCAATATTTTATTTGATATTTCAATTTAATCCATTAAATTGATAAATTGGAAAAAAAAGTGAAAATAAAAATAATTTTAAAATTTATGAAAAAAAATTAAATTCAATAATTTCAATATTTTATTTGATAATTCAATTTAATCCATTAAATTGATAAATTGAATAAAAATTTAAAATTTATGAAAAAAAATTAAATTAAAATATTTCAATATTTTATTTGATAATTCAATTTAATCCATTAAATTGATAAATTGAAGAAAAATTTAAAATTTATGAAAAAAAATTAAATTCAATAATTTCAATATTTTATTTGATATTTCAATTTAATCCATTAAATTGATAAATTGGAAAAAAAAGTGAAAATAAAAATAATTTTAAAATTTATGAAAAAAAATTAAATTCAATAATTTCAATATTTTATTTGATAATTCAATTTAATCCATTAAATTGATAGATTGAAAAAAAATTTAAAATTTATGAAAAAAAATTAAATTCAATAATTTCAATATTTTATTTGATAATTCAATTTAATATATTAAATTGATAAATTGAATAAAAATTTAAAATTTATGAAAAAAAATTAAATTAAAATATTTCAATATTTTATTTGATAATTCAATTTAATCCATTAAATTGATAAATTGAAATAAAATTTAAAATTTAAGAAAAAAAATTCAATTCAATAATTTCAATATTTTATTTGATATTTCAATTTAATCCATTAAATTGATAAATTGAATAAAAATTTAAAATTTATGAAAAAAAATTAAATTAAAATATTTCAATATTTTATTTGATATTTCAATTAAATCCATTAAATTGATAGATTGAAAAAAAATTTAAAATTTATGAAAAAAAATTAAATTCAATAATTTCAATATTTTATTTGATATTTCAATTTAATCCATTAAATTGATAAATTGGAAAAAAAAGTGAAAATAAAAAAAATTTTAAAATTTATGAAAAAAAATTTAATTCAATAATTTCAATATTTTATTTGATAATTCAATTTAATCCATTAAATTGATAAATTGAAATAAAATTTAAAATTTATGAAAAAAAATTAAATTCAATAATTTCAATATTTTATTTTATAATTCAATTTAATCCATTAAATTGATAAATTGAAGAAAAATTTAAAATTTATGAAAAAAAATTAAATTCAATAATTTCAATATTTTATTTGATAATTCAATTTAATATATTAAATTGATAAATTGATTAAAAATTTAAAATTTATGAAAAAAAATTAAATTAAAATATGTATTTCAATATTTTATTTGATATTTCAATTTAATCCATTAAATTGATAAATTGATAAAAAAGTGAAAATAAAAAAAATTTTAAAATTTATGAAAAAAAATTAAATTCAATAATTTCAATATTTTATTTGATATTTCAATTAAATCCATTAAATTGATAGATTGAAAAAAAATTTAAAATTTATGAAAAAAAATTAAATTCAATAATTTCAATATTTTATTTGATATTTCAATTTAATCCATTAAATTGATAAATTGGAAAAAAAAGTGAAAATAAAAAAAATTTTAAAATTTATGAAAAAAAATTAAATTCAATAATTTCAATATTTTATTTTATTATTCAATTTAATCCATTAAATTGATAAATTGAAGAAAAATTTAAAATTTATGAAAAAAAATTAAATTAAAATATTTCAATATTTTATTTGATATTTCAATTAAATCCATTAAATTGATAGATTGAAAAAAAATTTAAAATTTATGAAAAAAAATTAAATTCAATAATTTCAATATTTTATTTGATAATTCAATTTAATCCATTAAATTGATAAACTGAATAAAAATTTAAAATTTATGAAAAAAAATTAAATTAAAATATCTCAATATTTTATTTGATATTTCAATTTAATCCATTAAATTGATAAATTGATAAAAAAGTGAAAATAAAAAAAATTTTAAAATTTATGAAAAAAAATTAAATTCAATAATTTCAATATTTTATTTGATAATTCAATTTAATCCATTAAATTGATAAATTGAATAAAAATTTAAAATTTATGAAAAAAAATTAAATTAAAATATTTCAATATTTTATTTGATATTTCAATTAAATCCATTAAATTGATAGATTGAAAAAAAATTTAAAATTTATGAAAAAAAATTAAATTCAATAATTTCAATATTTTATTTGATATTTCAATTTAATCCATTAAATTGATAAATTGGAAAAAAAAGTGAAAATAAAAAAAATTTTAAAATTTATGAAAAAAAAAATTAAATTCAATAATTTCAATATTTTATTTGATATTTCAATTAAATCCATTAAATTGATAGATTGAAAAAAAATTTAAAATTTATGAAAAAAAATTAAATTCAATAATTTCAATATTTTATTTGATAATTCAATTTAATCAAATAAATCGATAAATTGATAAAAAAGTGAAAATAAAAAAAATTTTAAAATTTATGAAAAAAAATTAAATTCAATAATTTCAACATTTTATTTGATAATTCAATTTAATCCATTAAATTGATAAATTGAATAAAAATTTAAAATTTATGAAAAAAAATTAAATTAAAATATTTCAATATTTTATTTGATATTTCAATTAAATCCATTAAATTGATGGATTGAAAAAAAATTTAAAATTTATGAAAAAAAATTAAATTAAAATATTTCAATATTTTATTTGATATTTCAATTAAATCCATTAAATTGATAGATTGAAAAAAAATTTAAAATTTATGAAAAAAAATTAAATTCAATAATTTCAATATTTTATTTGATAATTCAATTTAATCCATTAAATTGATAAACTGAATAAAAATTTAAAATTTATGAAAAAAAATTAAATTAAAATATTTCAATATTTTATTTGATATTTCAATTTAATCCCATTAAATTGATAAATTGGAAAAAAAAGTGAAAATAAAAAAAATTTTAAAATTTATGAAAAAAAATTTAATTCAATAATTTCAATATTTTATTTGATAATTCAATTTAATCCATTAAATTGATAAATTGAAATAAAATTTAAAATTTAAGAAAAAAAATTCAATTCAATAATTTCAATATTTTATTTGATATTTCAATTTAATCCATTAGATTGATAAATTGAATAAAAATTTAAAATTTATGAAAAAAAATTAAATTTAAATATTTCAATATTTTATTTGATATTTCAATTTAATCCATTAAATTGATAAATTGAATAAAAATTTAAAATTTATGAAAAATAATTAAATTAAAATATTTAAATATTTTATTTGATATTTCAATTTAATCCATTAAATTGATAGTTTGAAAAAAAATTTAAAATTTATGAAAAAAAATTAAATTCAATAATTTCAATATTTTATTTGATAATTCAATTTAATCCATTAAATTGATAAATTGAAGAAAAATTTAAAATTTATGAAAAAAAATTAAATTCAATAATTTCAATATTTTATTTGATAATTCAATTTAATATATTAAATTGATAAATTGATTAAAAATTTAAAATTTATGAAAAAAAATTAAATTAAAATATGTATTTCAATATTTTATTTGATATTTCAATTTAATCCATTAAATTGATAAATTGATAAAAAAGTGAAAATAAAAAAAATTTTAAAATTTATGAAAAAAAATTAAATTCAATAATTTCAATATTTTATTTGATATTTCAATTAAATCCATTAAATTGATAGATTGAAAAAAAATTTAAAATTTATGAAAAAAAATTAAATTCAATAATTTCAATATTTTATTTTATAATTCAATTTAATCCATTAAATTGATAAATTGAAGAAAAATTTAAAATTTATGAAAAAAAATTAAATTCAATAATTTCAATATTTTATTTGATAATTCAATTTAATATATTAAATTGATAAATTGATTAAAAATTTAAAATTTATGAAAAAAAATTAAATTAAAATATGTATTTCAATATTTTATTTGATATTTCAATTTAATCCATTAAATTGATAAATTGATAAAAAAGTGAAAATAAAAAAAATTTTAAAATTTATGAAAAAAAATTAAATTCAATAATTTCAATATTTTATTTGATATTTCAATTAAATCCATTAAATTGATAGATTGAAAAAAAATTTAAAATTTATGAAAAAAAATTAAATTCAATAATTTCAATATTTTATTTGATAATTCAATTTAATCCATTAAATTGATAAATTGAATAAAAATTTAAAATTTATGAAAAAAAATTAAATTAAAATATTTCAATATTTTATTTGATATTTCAATTTAATCCATTAAATTGATAAATTGGAAAAAAAAGTGAAAATAAAAAAAATTTTAAAATTTATGAAAAAAAATTAAATTCAATAATTTCAATATTTTATTTGATATTTCAATTAAATCCATTAAATTGATAGATTGAAGACAAATTTAAAATTTATGAAAAAAAATTAAATTCAATAATTTCAATATTTTATTTGATAATTCAATTTAATCCATTAAATTGATAAATTGAAATAAAATTTAAAATTTAAGAAAAAAAATTCAATTCAATAATTTCAATATTTTATTTGATATTTCAATTTAATCCATTAAATTGATAAATTGAATAAAAATTTAAAATTTATGAAAAAAAATTAAATTAAAATATTTCAATATTTTATTTGATATTTCAATTTAATCCATTAAATTGATAAATTGAATAAAAATTTAAAATTTATGAAAAATAATTAAATTAAAATATTTCAATATTTTATTTGATATTTCAATTTAATCCATTAAATTGATAGATTGAAAAAAAATTTAAAATTTATGAAAAAAAATTAAATTCAATAATTTCAATATTTTATTTGATAATTCAATTTAATCCATTAAATTGATAAATTGGAAAAAATTTAAAATTTATGAAAAAAAATTAAATTCAATAATTTCAATATTTTATTTGATAATTCAATTTAATCAAATAAATCGATAAATTGATAAAAAAGTGAAAATAAAAAAAATTTTAAAATTTATGAAAAAAAATTAAATTCAATAATTTCAATATTTTATTTGATAATTCAATTTAATCCATTAAATTGATAAATTGAATAAAAATTTAATCCATTAAATTGATAAATTGAATAAAAATTTAAAATTTATGAAAAAAAATTAAATTAAAATATTTCAATATTTTATTTGATATTTCAATTAAATCCATTAAATTGATAGATTGAAAAAAAATTTAAAATTTATGAAAAAAAATTAAATTAAAATATTTCAATATTTTATTTGATATTTCAATTAAATCCATTAAATTGATAGATTGAAAAAAAATTTAAAATTTATGAAAAAAAATTAAATTCAATAATTTCAATATTTTATTTGATATTTCAATTTAATCCATTAAATTGATAAATTGGAAAAAAAAGTGAAAATAAAAAAAATTTTAAAATTTATGAAAAAAAATTAAATTCAATAATTTCAATATTTTATTTTATTATTCAATTTAATCCATTAAATTGATAAATTGAAGAAAAATTTAAAATTTATGAAAAAAAATTAAATTAAAATATTTCAATATTTTATTTGATATTTCAATTAAATCCATTAAATTGATAGATTGAAAAAAAATTTAAAATTTATGAAAAAAAATTAAATTCAATAATTTCAATATTTTATTTGATATTTCAATTTAATCCATTAAATTGATAAATTGAATAAAAATTTAAAATTTATGAAAAATAATTAAATTAAAATATTTCAATATTTTATTTGATATTTCAATTTAATCCATTAAATTGATAGTTTGAAAAAAAATTTAAAATTTATGAAAAAAAATTAAATTCAATAATTTCAATATTTTATTTGATAATTCAATTTAATCCATTAAATTGATAAATTGGAAAAAATTTAAAATTTATGAAAAATAATTAAATTAAAATATTTCAATATTTTATTTGATATTTCAATTTAATCCATTAAATTGATAGATTGAAAAAAAATTTAAAATTTATGAAAAAAAATTAAATTCAATAATTTCAATATTTTATTTGATAATTCAATTTAATCAAATAAATCGATAAATTGATAAAAAAGTGAAAATAAAAAAAATTTTAAAATTTATGAAAAAAAATTAAATTCAATAATTTCAACATTTTATTTGATAATTCAATTTAATCCATTAAATTGATAAATTGAATAAAAATTTAAAATTTATGAAAAAAAATTAAATTAAAATATTTCAATATTTTATTTGATATTTCAATTAAATCCATTAAATTGATAGATTGAAAAAAAATTTAAAATTTATGAAAAAAAATTAAATTCAATAATTTCAATATTTTATTTGATAATTCAATTTAATCAAATAAATCGATAAATTGATAAAAAAGTGAAAATAAAAAAAATTTTAAAATTTATGAAAAAAAATTAAATTCAATAATTTCAACATTTTATTTGATAATTCAATTTAATCCATTAAATTGATAAATTGAATAAAAATTTAAAATTTATGAAAAAAAATTAAATTAAAATATTTCAATATTTTATTTGATATTTCAATTAAATCCATTAAATTGATGGATTGAAAAAAAATTTAAAATTTATGAAAAAAAATTAAATTAAAATATTTCAATATTTTATTTGATATTTCAATTAAATCCATTAAATTGATAGATTGAAAAAAAATTTAAAATTTATGAAAAAAAATTAAATTCAATAATTTCAATATTTTATTTGATAATTCAATTTAATCCATTAAATTGATAAACTGAATAAAAATTTAAAATTTATGAAAAAAAATTAAATTAAAATATTTCAATATTTTATTTGATATTTCAATTTAATCCATTAAATTGATAAATTGATAAAAAAGTGAAAATAAAAAAAATTTTAAAATTTATGAAAAAAAATTAAATTCAATAATTTCAATATTTTATTTGATAATTCAATTTAATCCATTAAATTGATAAATTGAATAAAAATTTAAAATTTATGAAAAAAAATTAAATTAAAATATTTCAATATTTTATTTGATATTTCAATTTAATCCATTAAATTGATAAATTGGAAAAAATTTAAAATTTACGAAAAAAAATTAAATTCAATAATTTCAATATTTTATTTGATAATTCAATTTAATATATTAAATTGATAAATTGATTAAAAAGTGAAAATAAAAAAAAATTTTAAAATTTATGAAAAAAAATTAAATTCAATAATTTCAATATTTTATTTGATAATTCAATTTAATCCATTAAATTGATAAATTGAATAAAAATTTAAAATTTATGAAAAAAAATTAAATTAAAATATTTCAATATTTTATTTGATATTTCAATTTAATCCATTAAATTGATAAATTGGAAAAAAAAGTGAAAATAAAAAAAATTTTAAAATTTATGAAAAAAAATTAAATTCAATAATTTCAATATTTTATTTGATATTTCAATTAAATCCTTTAAATTGATAGATTGAAGAAAAATTTAAAATTTATGAAAAAAAATTAAATTCAATAATTTCAATATTTTATTTGATAATTCAATTTAATATATTAAATTGATAAATTGATTAAAAAGTAAAAATAAAAAAAAATTTTAAAATTTATGAAAAAAAATTAAATTAAAATATTTCAATATTTTATTTGATATTTCAATTTAATCCAATAAATTGATAAATTGGAAAAAATTTAAAATTTACGAAAAAAAATTAAATTCAATAATTTCAATATTTTATTTGATAATTCAATTCAATATATTAAATTGATAAATTGATTAAAAAGTGAAAATAAAAAAAAATTTTAAAATTTATGAAAAAAAATTAAATTAAAATATTTCAATATTTTATTTGATATTTCAATTAAATCCATTAAATTGATAGATTGAAAAAAAATTTAAAATTTATGAAAAAAAATTAAATTCAATAATTTCAATATTTTATTTGATATTTCAATTTAATCCATTAAATTGATAAATTGAATAAAAATTTAAAATTTATGAAAAATAATTAAATTAAAATATTTCAATATTTTATTTGATATTTCAATTTAATCCATTAAATTGATAGTTTGAAAAAAAATTTAAAATTTATGAAAAAAAATTAAATTCAATAATTTCAATATTTTATTTGATAATTCAATTTAATCCATTAAATTGATAAATTGGAAAAAATTTAAAATTTATGAAAAAAAATTAAATTCAATAATTTCAATATTTTATTTGATAATTCAATTTAATCAAATAAATCGATAAATTGATAAAAAAGTGAAAATAAAAAAAATTTTAAAATTTATGAAAAAAAATTAAATTCAATAATTTCAATATTTTATTTGATATTTCAATTTAATCCATTAAATTGATAAATTGAAGAAAAATTTAAAATTTATGAAAAAAAATTAAATTCAATAATTTCAATATTTTATTTGATAATTCAATTTAATCAAATAAATCGATAAATTGATAAAAAAGTGAAAATAAAAAAAATTTTAAAATTTATGAAAAAAAATTAAATTCAATAATTTCAACATTTTATTTGATAATTCAATTTAATCCATTAAATTGATAAATTGAATAAAAATTTAAAATTTATGAAAAAAAATTAAATTAAAATATTTCAATATTTTATTTGATATTTCAATTAAATCCATTAAATTGATAGATTGAAAAAAAATTTAAAATTTATGAAAAAAAATTAAATTCAATAATTTCAATATTTTATTTGATAATTCAATTTAATCAAATAAATCGATAAATTGATAAAAAAGTGAAAATAAAAAAAATTTTAAAATTTATGAAAAAAAATTAAATTCAATAATTTCAACATTTTATTTGATAATTCAATTTAATCCATTAAATTGATAAATTGAATAAAAATTTAAAATTTATGAAAAAAAATTAAATTAAAATATTTCAATATTTTATTTGATATTTCAATTAAATCCATTAAATTGATGGATTGAAAAAAAATTTAAAATTTATGAAAAAAAATTAAATTAAAATATTTCAATATTTTATTTGATATTTCAATTAAATCCATTAAATTGATAGATTGAAAAAAAATTTAAAATTTATGAAAAAAAATTAAATTCAATAATTTCAATATTTTATTTGATAATTCAATTTAATCCATTAAATTGATAAACTGAATAAAAATTTAAAATTTATGAAAAAAAATTAAATTAAAATATTTCAATATTTTATTTGATATTTCAATTTAATCCATTAAATTGATAAATTGATAAAAAAGTGAAAATAAAAAAAATTTTAAAATTTATGAAAAAAAATTAAATTCAATAATTTCAATATTTTATTTGATAATTCAATTTAATCCATTAAATTGATAAATTGAATAAAAATTTAAAATTTATGAAAAAAAATTAAATTAAAATATTTCAATATTTTATTTGATATTTCAATTTAATCCATTAAATTGATAAATTGGAAAAAATTTAAAATTTACGAAAAAAAATTAAATTCAATAATTTCAATATTTTATTTGATAATTCAATTTAATATATTAAATTGATAAATTGATTAAAAAGTGAAAATAAAAAAAAATTTTAAAATTTATGAAAAAAAATTAAATTCAATAATTTCAATATTTTATTTGATAATTCAATTTAATCCATTAAATTGATAAATTGAATAAAAATTTAAAATTTATGAAAAAAAATTAAATTAAAATATTTCAATATTTTATTTGATATTTCAATTTAATCCATTAAATTGATAAATTGGAAAAAAAAGTGAAAATAAAAAAAATTTTAAAATTTATGAAAAAAAATTAAATTCAATAATTTCAATATTTTATTTGATATTTCAATTAAATCCTTTAAATTGATAGATTGAAGAAAAATTTAAAATTTATGAAAAAAAATTAAATTCAATAATTTCAATATTTTATTTGATAATTCAATTTAATATATTAAATTGATAAATTGATTAAAAAGTAAAAATAAAAAAAAATTTTAAAATTTATGAAAAAAAATTAAATTAAAATATTTCAATATTTTATTTGATATTTCAATTTAATCCAATAAATTGATAAATTGGAAAAAATTTAAAATTTACGAAAAAAAATTAAATTCAATAATTTCAATATTTTATTTGATAATTCAATTCAATATATTAAATTGATAAATTGATTAAAAAGTGAAAATAAAAAAAAATTTTAAAATTTATGAAAAAAAATTAAATTAAAATATTTCAATATTTTATTTGATATTTCAATTAAATCCATTAAATTGATAGATTGAAAAAAAATTTAAAATTTATGAAAAAAAATTAAATTCAATAATTTCAATATTTTATTTGATATTTCAATTTAATCCATTAAATTGATAAATTGAATAAAAATTTAAAATTTATGAAAAATAATTAAATTAAAATATTTCAATATTTTATTTGATATTTCAATTTAATCCATTAAATTGATAGTTTGAAAAAAAATTTAAAATTTATGAAAAAAAATTAAATTCAATAATTTCAATATTTTATTTGATAATTCAATTTAATCCATTAAATTGATAAATTGGAAAAAATTTAAAATTTATGAAAAAAAATTAAATTCAATAATTTCAATATTTTATTTGATAATTCAATTTAATCAAATAAATCGATAAATTGATAAAAAAGTGAAAATAAAAAAAATTTTAAAATTTATGAAAAAAAATTAAATTCAATAATTTCAATATTTTATTTGATATTTCAATTTAATCCATTAAATTGATAAATTGAAGAAAAATTTAAAATTTATGAAAAAAAATTAAATTCAATAATTTCAATATTTTATTTGATATTTCAATTTAATCCATTAAATTGATAAATTGGAAAAAAAAGTGAAAATAAAAATAATTTTAAAATTTATGAAAAAAAATTAAATTCAATAATTTCAATATTTTATTTGATAATTCAATTTAATCCATTAAATTGATAAATTGAATAAAAATTTAAAATTTATGAAAAAAAATTAAATTAAAATATTTCAATATTTTATTTGATAATTCAATTTAATCCATTAAATTGATAAATTGAAGAAAAATTTAAAATTTATGAAAAAAAATTAAATTCAATAATTTCAATATTTTATTTGATATTTCAATTTAATCCATTAAATTGATAAATTGGAAAAAAAAGTGAAAATAAAAATAATTTTAAAATTTATGAAAAAAAATTAAATTCAATAATTTCAATATTTTATTTGATAATTCAATTTAATCCATTAAATTGATAGATTGAAAAAAAATTTAAAATTTATGAAAAAAAATTAAATTCAATAATTTCAATATTTTATTTGATAATTCAATTTAATATATTAAATTGATAAATTGAATAAAAATTTAAAATTTATGAAAAAAAATTAAATTAAAATATTTCAATATTTTATTTGATAATTCAATTTAATCCATTAAATTGATAAATTGAAATAAAATTTAAAATTTAAGAAAAAAAATTCAATTCAATAATTTCAATATTTTATTTGATATTTCAATTTAATCCATTAAATTGATAAATTGAATAAAAATTTAAAATTTATGAAAAAAAATTAAATTAAAATATTTCAATATTTTATTTGATATTTCAATTAAATCCATTAAATTGATAGATTGAAAAAAAATTTAAAATTTATGAAAAAAAATTAAATTCAATAATTTCAATATTTTATTTGATATTTCAATTTAATCCATTAAATTGATAAATTGGAAAAAAAAGTGAAAATAAAAAAAATTTTAAAATTTATGAAAAAAAATTTAATTCAATAATTTCAATATTTTATTTGATAATTCAATTTAATCCATTAAATTGATAAATTGAAATAAAATTTAAAATTTATGAAAAAAAATTAAATTCAATAATTTCAATATTTTATTTTATAATTCAATTTAATCCATTAAATTGATAAATTGAAGAAAAATTTAAAATTTATGAAAAAAAATTAAATTCAATAATTTCAATATTTTATTTGATAATTCAATTTAATATATTAAATTGATAAATTGATTAAAAATTTAAAATTTATGAAAAAAAATTAAATTAAAATATGTATTTCAATATTTTATTTGATATTTCAATTTAATCCATTAAATTGATAAATTGATAAAAAAGTGAAAATAAAAAAAATTTTAAAATTTATGAAAAAAAATTAAATTCAATAATTTCAATATTTTATTTGATATTTCAATTAAATCCATTAAATTGATAGATTGAAAAAAAATTTAAAATTTATGAAAAAAAATTAAATTCAATAATTTCAATATTTTATTTGATATTTCAATTTAATCCATTAAATTGATAAATTGGAAAAAAAAGTGAAAATAAAAAAAATTTTAAAATTTATGAAAAAAAATTAAATTCAATAATTTCAATATTTTATTTTATTATTCAATTTAATCCATTAAATTGATAAATTGAAGAAAAATTTAAAATTTATGAAAAAAAATTAAATTAAAATATTTCAATATTTTATTTGATATTTCAATTAAATCCATTAAATTGATAGATTGAAAAAAAATTTAAAATTTATGAAAAAAAATTAAATTCAATAATTTCAATATTTTATTTGATAATTCAATTTAATCCATTAAATTGATAAACTGAATAAAAATTTAAAATTTATGAAAAAAAATTAAATTAAAATATCTCAATATTTTATTTGATATTTCAATTTAATCCATTAAATTGATAAATTGATAAAAAAGTGAAAATAAAAAAAATTTTAAAATTTATGAAAAAAAATTAAATTCAATAATTTCAATATTTTATTTGATAATTCAATTTAATCCATTAAATTGATAAATTGAATAAAAATTTAAAATTTATGAAAAAAAATTAAATTAAAATATTTCAATATTTTATTTGATATTTCAATTAAATCCATTAAATTGATAGATTGAAAAAAAATTTAAAATTTATGAAAAAAAATTAAATTCAATAATTTCAATATTTTATTTGATATTTCAATTTAATCCATTAAATTGATAAATTGGAAAAAAAAGTGAAAATAAAAAAAATTTTAAAATTTATGAAAAAAAAAATTAAATTCAATAATTTCAATATTTTATTTGATATTTCAATTAAATCCATTAAATTGATAGATTGAAAAAAAATTTAAAATTTATGAAAAAAAATTAAATTCAATAATTTCAATATTTTATTTGATAATTCAATTTAATCAAATAAATCGATAAATTGATAAAAAAGTGAAAATAAAAAAAATTTTAAAATTTATGAAAAAAAATTAAATTCAATAATTTCAACATTTTATTTGATAATTCAATTTAATCCATTAAATTGATAAATTGAATAAAAATTTAAAATTTATGAAAAAAAATTAAATTAAAATATTTCAATATTTTATTTGATATTTCAATTAAATCCATTAAATTGATGGATTGAAAAAAAATTTAAAATTTATGAAAAAAAATTAAATTAAAATATTTCAATATTTTATTTGATATTTCAATTAAATCCATTAAATTGATAGATTGAAAAAAAATTTAAAATTTATGAAAAAAAATTAAATTCAATAATTTCAATATTTTATTTGATAATTCAATTTAATCCATTAAATTGATAAACTGAATAAAAATTTAAAATTTATGAAAAAAAATTAAATTAAAATATTTCAATATTTTATTTGATATTTCAATTTAATCCCATTAAATTGATAAATTGGAAAAAAAAGTGAAAATAAAAAAAATTTTAAAATTTATGAAAAAAAATTTAATTCAATAATTTCAATATTTTATTTGATAATTCAATTTAATCCATTAAATTGATAAATTGAAATAAAATTTAAAATTTAAGAAAAAAAATTCAATTCAATAATTTCAATATTTTATTTGATATTTCAATTTAATCCATTAGATTGATAAATTGAATAAAAATTTAAAATTTATGAAAAAAAATTAAATTTAAATATTTCAATATTTTATTTGATATTTCAATTTAATCCATTAAATTGATAAATTGAATAAAAATTTAAAATTTATGAAAAATAATTAAATTAAAATATTTAAATATTTTATTTGATATTTCAATTTAATCCATTAAATTGATAGTTTGAAAAAAAATTTAAAATTTATGAAAAAAAATTAAATTCAATAATTTCAATATTTTATTTGATAATTCAATTTAATCCATTAAATTGATAAATTGAAGAAAAATTTAAAATTTATGAAAAAAAATTAAATTCAATAATTTCAATATTTTATTTGATAATTCAATTTAATATATTAAATTGATAAATTGATTAAAAATTTAAAATTTATGAAAAAAAATTAAATTAAAATATGTATTTCAATATTTTATTTGATATTTCAATTTAATCCATTAAATTGATAAATTGATAAAAAAGTGAAAATAAAAAAAATTTTAAAATTTATGAAAAAAAATTAAATTCAATAATTTCAATATTTTATTTGATATTTCAATTAAATCCATTAAATTGATAGATTGAAAAAAAATTTAAAATTTATGAAAAAAAATTAAATTCAATAATTTCAATATTTTATTTTATAATTCAATTTAATCCATTAAATTGATAAATTGAAGAAAAATTTAAAATTTATGAAAAAAAATTAAATTCAATAATTTCAATATTTTATTTGATAATTCAATTTAATATATTAAATTGATAAATTGATTAAAAATTTAAAATTTATGAAAAAAAATTAAATTAAAATATGTATTTCAATATTTTATTTGATATTTCAATTTAATCCATTAAATTGATAAATTGATAAAAAAGTGAAAATAAAAAAAATTTTAAAATTTATGAAAAAAAATTAAATTCAATAATTTCAATATTTTATTTGATATTTCAATTAAATCCATTAAATTGATAGATTGAAAAAAAATTTAAAATTTATGAAAAAAAATTAAATTCAATAATTTCAATATTTTATTTGATAATTCAATTTAATCCATTAAATTGATAAATTGAATAAAAATTTAAAATTTATGAAAAAAAATTAAATTAAAATATTTCAATATTTTATTTGATATTTCAATTTAATCCATTAAATTGATAAATTGGAAAAAAAAGTGAAAATAAAAAAAATTTTAAAATTTATGAAAAAAAATTAAATTCAATAATTTCAATATTTTATTTGATATTTCAATTAAATCCATTAAATTGATAGATTGAAGACAAATTTAAAATTTATGAAAAAAAATTAAATTCAATAATTTCAATATTTTATTTGATAATTCAATTTAATCCATTAAATTGATAAATTGAAATAAAATTTAAAATTTAAGAAAAAAAATTCAATTCAATAATTTCAATATTTTATTTGATATTTCAATTTAATCCATTAAATTGATAAATTGAATAAAAATTTAAAATTTATGAAAAAAAATTAAATTAAAATATTTCAATATTTTATTTGATATTTCAATTTAATCCATTAAATTGATAAATTGAATAAAAATTTAAAATTTATGAAAAATAATTAAATTAAAATATTTCAATATTTTATTTGATATTTCAATTTAATCCATTAAATTGATAGATTGAAAAAAAATTTAAAATTTATGAAAAAAAATTAAATTCAATAATTTCAATATTTTATTTGATAATTCAATTTAATCCATTAAATTGATAAATTGGAAAAAATTTAAAATTTATGAAAAAAAATTAAATTCAATAATTTCAATATTTTATTTGATAATTCAATTTAATCAAATAAATCGATAAATTGATAAAAAAGTGAAAATAAAAAAAATTTTAAAATTTATGAAAAAAAATTAAATTCAATAATTTCAATATTTTATTTGATAATTCAATTTAATCCATTAAATTGATAAATTGAATAAAAATTTAATCCATTAAATTGATAAATTGAATAAAAATTTAAAATTTATGAAAAAAAATTAAATTAAAATATTTCAATATTTTATTTGATATTTCAATTAAATCCATTAAATTGATAGATTGAAAAAAAATTTAAAATTTATGAAAAAAAATTAAATTAAAATATTTCAATATTTTATTTGATATTTCAATTAAATCCATTAAATTGATAGATTGAAAAAAAATTTAAAATTTATGAAAAAAAATTAAATTCAATAATTTCAATATTTTATTTGATATTTCAATTTAATCCATTAAATTGATAAATTGGAAAAAAAAGTGAAAATAAAAAAAATTTTAAAATTTATGAAAAAAAATTAAATTCAATAATTTCAATATTTTATTTTATTATTCAATTTAATCCATTAAATTGATAAATTGAAGAAAAATTTAAAATTTATGAAAAAAAATTAAATTAAAATATTTCAATATTTTATTTGATATTTCAATTAAATCCATTAAATTGATAGATTGAAAAAAAATTTAAAATTTATGAAAAAAAATTAAATTCAATAATTTCAATATTTTATTTGATATTTCAATTTAATCCATTAAATTGATAAATTGAATAAAAATTTAAAATTTATGAAAAATAATTAAATTAAAATATTTCAATATTTTATTTGATATTTCAATTTAATCCATTAAATTGATAGTTTGAAAAAAAATTTAAAATTTATGAAAAAAAATTAAATTCAATAATTTCAATATTTTATTTGATAATTCAATTTAATCCATTAAATTGATAAATTGGAAAAAATTTAAAATTTATGAAAAAAAATTAAATTCAATAATTTCAATATTTTATTTGATAATTCAATTTAATCAAATAAATCGATAAATTGATAAAAAAGTGAAAATAAAAAAAATTTTAAAATTTATGAAAAAAAATTAAATTCAATAATTTCAATATTTTATTTGATAATTCAATTTAATCCATTAAATTGATAAATTGAATAAAAATTTAAAATTTATGAAAAAAAATTAAATTAAAATATTTCATTATTTTATTTGATATTTCAATTAAATCCATTAAATTGATAGATTGAAAAAAAATTTAAAATTTATGAAAAAAAATTAAATTCAATAATTTCAATATTTTATTTGATAATTCAATTTAATCCATTAAATTGATAAACTGAATAAAAATTTAAAATTTATGAAAAAAAATTAAATTAAAATATCTCAATATTTTATTTGATATTTCAATTTAATCCATTAAATTGATAAATTGATAAAAAAGTGAAAATAAAAAAAATTTTAAAATTTATGAAAAAAAATTAAATTCAATAATTTCAATATTTTATTTGATAATTCAATTTAATCCATTAAATTGATAAATTGAATAAAAATTTAAAATTTATGAAAAAAAATTAAATTAAAATATTTCAATATTTTATTTGATATTTCAATTAAATCCATTAAATTGATAGATTGAAAAAAAATTTAAAATTTATGAAAAAAAATTAAATTCAATAATTTCAATATTTTATTTGATATTTCAATTTAATCCATTAAATTGATAAATTGGAAAAAAAAGTGAAAATAAAAAAAATTTTAAAATTTATGAAAAAAAAAATTAAATTCAATAATTTCAATATTTTATTTGATATTTCAATTAAATCCATTAAATTGATAGATTGAAAAAAAATTTAAAATTTATGAAAAAAAATTAAATTCAATAATTTCAATATTTTATTTGATAATTCAATTTAATCAAATAAATCGATAAATTGATAAAAAAGTGAAAATAAAAAAAATTTTAAAATTTATGAAAAAAAATTAAATTCAATAATTTCAACATTTTATTTGATAATTCAATTTAATCCATTAAATTGATAAATTGAATAAAAATTTAAAATTTATGAAAAAAAATTAAATTAAAATATTTCAATATTTTATTTGATATTTCAATTAAATCCATTAAATTGATGGATTGAAAAAAAATTTAAAATTTATGAAAAAAAATTAAATTAAAATATTTCAATATTTTATTTGATATTTCAATTAAATCCATTAAATTGATAGATTGAAAAAAAATTTAAAATTTATGAAAAAAAATTAAATTCAATAATTTCAATATTTTATTTGATAATTCAATTTAATCCATTAAATTGATAAACTGAATAAAAATTTAAAATTTATGAAAAAAAATTAAATTAAAATATTTCAATATTTTATTTGATATTTCAATTTAATCCATTAAATTGATAAATTGAATAAAAATTTAAAATTTATGAAAAATAATTAAATTAAAATATTTCAATATTTTATTTGATATTTCAATTTAATCCATTAAATTGATAGATTGAAAAAAAATTTAAAATTTATGAAAAAAAATTAAATTCAATAATTTCAATATTTTATTTGATAATTCAATTTAATCAAATAAATCGATAAATTGATAAAAAAGTGAAAATAAAAAAAATTTTAAAATTTATGAAAAAAAATTAAATTCAATAATTTCAACATTTTATTTGATAATTCAATTTAATCCATTAAATTGATAAATTGAATAAAAATTTAAAATTTATGAAAAAAAATTAAATTAAAATATTTCAATATTTTATTTGATATTTCAATTAAATCCATTAAATTGATAGATTGAAAAAAAATTTAAAATTTATGAAAAAAAATTAAATTCAATAATTTCAATATTTTATTTGATAATTCAATTTAATCAAATAAATCGATAAATTGATAAAAAAGTGAAAATAAAAAAAATTTTAAAATTTATGAAAAAAAATTAAATTCAATAATTTCAACATTTTATTTGATAATTCAATTTAATCCATTAAATTGATAAATTGAATAAAAATTTAAAATTTATGAAAAAAAATTAAATTAAAATATTTCAATATTTTATTTGATATTTCAATTAAATCCATTAAATTGATGGATTGAAAAAAAATTTAAAATTTATGAAAAAAAATTAAATTAAAATATTTCAATATTTTATTTGATATTTCAATTAAATCCATTAAATTGATAGATTGAAAAAAAATTTAAAATTTATGAAAAAAAATTAAATTCAATAATTTCAATATTTTATTTGATAATTCAATTTAATCCATTAAATTGATAAACTGAATAAAAATTTAAAATTTATGAAAAAAAATTAAATTAAAATATTTCAATATTTTATTTGATATTTCAATTTAATCCATTAAATTGATAAATTGATAAAAAAGTGAAAATAAAAAAAATTTTAAAATTTATGAAAAAAAATTAAATTCAATAATTTCAATATTTTATTTGATAATTCAATTTAATCCATTAAATTGATAAATTGAATAAAAATTTAAAATTTATGAAAAAAAATTAAATTAAAATATTTCAATATTTTATTTGATATTTCAATTTAATCCATTAAATTGATAAATTGGAAAAAATTTAAAATTTACGAAAAAAAATTAAATTCAATAATTTCAATATTTTATTTGATAATTCAATTTAATATATTAAATTGATAAATTGATTAAAAAGTGAAAATAAAAAAAAATTTTAAAATTTATGAAAAAAAATTAAATTCAATAATTTCAATATTTTATTTGATAATTCAATTTAATCCATTAAATTGATAAATTGAATAAAAATTTAAAATTTATGAAAAAAAATTAAATTAAAATATTTCAATATTTTATTTGATATTTCAATTTAATCCATTAAATTGATAAATTGGAAAAAAAAGTGAAAATAAAAAAAATTTTAAAATTTATGAAAAAAAATTAAATTCAATAATTTCAATATTTTATTTGATATTTCAATTAAATCCTTTAAATTGATAGATTGAAGAAAAATTTAAAATTTATGAAAAAAAATTAAATTCAATAATTTCAATATTTTATTTGATAATTCAATTTAATATATTAAATTGATAAATTGATTAAAAAGTAAAAATAAAAAAAAATTTTAAAATTTATGAAAAAAAATTAAATTAAAATATTTCAATATTTTATTTGATATTTCAATTTAATCCAATAAATTGATAAATTGGAAAAAATTTAAAATTTACGAAAAAAAATTAAATTCAATAATTTCAATATTTTATTTGATAATTCAATTCAATATATTAAATTGATAAATTGATTAAAAAGTGAAAATAAAAAAAAATTTTAAAATTTATGAAAAAAAATTAAATTAAAATATTTCAATATTTTATTTGATATTTCAATTACATCCATTAAATTGATAGATTGAAAAAAAATTTAAAATTTATGAAAAAAAATTAAATTCAATAATTTCAATATTTTATTTGATATTTCAATTTAATCCATTAAATTGATAAATTGAATAAAAATTTAAAATTTATGAAAAATAATTAAATTAAAATATTTCAATATTTTATTTGATATTTCAATTTAATCCATTAAATTGATAGTTTGAAAAAAAATTTAAAATTTATGAAAAAAAATTAAATTCAATAATTTCAATATTTTATTTGATAATTCAATTTAATCCATTAAATTGATAAATTGGAAAAAATTTAAAATTTATGAAAAAAAATTAAATTCAATAATTTCAATATTTTATTTGATAATTCAATTTAATCAAATAAATCGATAAATTGATAAAAAAGTGAAAATAAAAAAAATTTTAAAATTTATGAAAAAAAATTAAATTCAATAATTTCAATATTTTATTTGATATTTCAATTTAATCCATTAAATTGATAAATTGAAGAAAAATTTAAAATTTATGAAAAAAAATTAAATTCAATAATTTCAATATTTTATTTGATAATTCAATTTAATCAAATAAATCGATAAATTGATAAAAAAGTGAAAATAAAAAAAATTTTAAAATTTATGAAAAAAAATTAAATTCAATAATTTCAACATTTTATTTGATAATTCAATTTAATCCATTAAATTGATAAATTGAATAAAAATTTAAAATTTATGAAAAAAAATTAAATTAAAATATTTCAATATTTTATTTGATATTTCAATTAAATCCATTAAATTGATAGATTGAAAAAAAATTTAAAATTTATGAAAAAAAATTAAATTCAATAATTTCAATATTTTATTTGATAATTCAATTTAATCAAATAAATCGATAAATTGATAAAAAAGTGAAAATAAAAAAAATTTTAAAATTTATGAAAAAAAATTAAATTCAATAATTTCAACATTTTATTTGATAATTCAATTTAATCCATTAAATTGATAAATTGAATAAAAATTTAAAATTTATGAAAAAAAATTAAATTAAAATATTTCAATATTTTATTTGATATTTCAATTAAATCCATTAAATTGATGGATTGAAAAAAAATTTAAAATTTATGAAAAAAAATTAAATTAAAATATTTCAATATTTTATTTGATATTTCAATTAAATCCATTAAATTGATAGATTGAAAAAAAATTTAAAATTTATGAAAAAAAATTAAATTCAATAATTTCAATATTTTATTTGATAATTCAATTTAATCCATTAAATTGATAAACTGAATAAAAATTTAAAATTTATGAAAAAAAATTAAATTAAAATATTTCAATATTTTATTTGATATTTCAATTTAATCCATTAAATTGATAAATTGATAAAAAAGTGAAAATAAAAAAAATTTTAAAATTTATGAAAAAAAATTAAATTCAATAATTTCAATATTTTATTTGATAATTCAATTTAATCCATTAAATTGATAAATTGAATAAAAATTTAAAATTTATGAAAAAAAATTAAATTAAAATATTTCAATATTTTATTTGATATTTCAATTTAATCCATTAAATTGATAAATTGGAAAAAATTTAAAATTTACGAAAAAAAATTAAATTCAATAATTTCAATATTTTATTTGATAATTCAATTTAATATATTAAATTGATAAATTGATTAAAAAGTGAAAATAAAAAAAAATTTTAAAATTTATGAAAAAAAATTAAATTCAATAATTTCAATATTTTATTTGATAATTCAATTTAATCCATTAAATTGATAAATTGAATAAAAATTTAAAATTTATGAAAAAAAATTAAATTAAAATATTTCAATATTTTATTTGATATTTCAATTTAATCCATTAAATTGATAAATTGGAAAAAAAAGTGAAAATAAAAAAAATTTTAAAATTTATGAAAAAAAATTAAATTCAATAATTTCAATATTTTATTTGATATTTCAATTAAATCCTTTAAATTGATAGATTGAAGAAAAATTTAAAATTTATGAAAAAAAATTAAATTCAATAATTTCAATATTTTATTTGATAATTCAATTTAATATATTAAATTGATAAATTGATTAAAAAGTAAAAATAAAAAAAAATTTTAAAATTTATGAAAAAAAATTAAATTAAAATATTTCAATATTTTATTTGATATTTCAATTTAATCCAATAAATTGATAAATTGGAAAAAATTTAAAATTTACGAAAAAAAATTAAATTCAATAATTTCAATATTTTATTTGATAATTCAATTCAATATATTAAATTGATAAATTGATTAAAAAGTGAAAATAAAAAAAAATTTTAAAATTTATGAAAAAAAATTAAATTAAAATATTTCAATATTTTATTTGATATTTCAATTAAATCCATTAAATTGATAGATTGAAAAAAAATTTAAAATTTATGAAAAAAAATTAAATTCAATAATTTCAATATTTTATTTGATATTTCAATTTAATCCATTAAATTGATAAATTGAATAAAAATTTAAAATTTATGAAAAATAATTAAATTAAAATATTTCAATATTTTATTTGATATTTCAATTTAATCCATTAAATTGATAGTTTGAAAAAAAATTTAAAATTTATGAAAAAAAATTAAATTCAATAATTTCAATATTTTATTTGATAATTCAATTTAATCCATTAAATTGATAAATTGGAAAAAATTTAAAATTTATGAAAAAAAATTAAATTCAATAATTTCAATATTTTATTTGATAATTCAATTTAATCAAATAAATCGATAAATTGATAAAAAAGTGAAAATAAAAAAAATTTTAAAATTTATGAAAAAAAATTAAATTCAATAATTTCAATATTTTATTTGATATTTCAATTTAATCCATTAAATTGATAAATTGAAGAAAAATTTAAAATTTATGAAAAAAAATTAAATTCAATAATTTCAATATTTTATTTGATATTTCAATTTAATCCATTAAATTGATAAATTGGAAAAAAAAGTGAAAATAAAAATAATTTTAAAATTTATGAAAAAAAATTAAATTCAATAATTTCAATATTTTATTTGATAATTCAATTTAATCCATTAAATTGATAAATTGAATAAAAATTTAAAATTTATGAAAAAAAATTAAATTAAAATATTTCAATATTTTATTTGATAATTCAATTTAATCCATTAAATTGATAAATTGAAGAAAAATTTAAAATTTATGAAAAAAAATTAAATTCAATAATTTCAATATTTTATTTGATATTTCAATTTAATCCATTAAATTGATAAATTGGAAAAAAAAGTGAAAATAAAAATAATTTTAAAATTTATGAAAAAAAATTAAATTCAATAATTTCAATATTTTATTTGATAATTCAATTTAATCCATTAAATTGATAGATTGAAAAAAAATTTAAAATTTATGAAAAAAAATTAAATTCAATAATTTCAATATTTTATTTGATAATTCAATTTAATATATTAAATTGATAAATTGAATAAAAATTTAAAATTTATGAAAAAAAATTAAATTAAAATATTTCAATATTTTATTTGATAATTCAATTTAATCCATTAAATTGATAAATTGAAATAAAATTTAAAATTTAAGAAAAAAAATTCAATTCAATAATTTCAATATTTTATTTGATATTTCAATTTAATCCATTAAATTGATAAATTGAATAAAAATTTAAAATTTATGAAAAAAAATTAAATTAAAATATTTCAATATTTTATTTGATATTTCAATTAAATCCATTAAATTGATAGATTGAAAAAAAATTTAAAATTTATGAAAAAAAATTAAATTCAATAATTTCAATATTTTATTTGATATTTCAATTTAATCCATTAAATTGATAAATTGGAAAAAAAAGTGAAAATAAAAAAAATTTTAAAATTTATGAAAAAAAATTTAATTCAATAATTTCAATATTTTATTTGATAATTCAATTTAATCCATTAAATTGATAAATTGAAATAAAATTTAAAATTTATGAAAAAAAATTAAATTCAATAATTTCAATATTTTATTTTATAATTCAATTTAATCCATTAAATTGATAAATTGAAGAAAAATTTAAAATTTATGAAAAAAAATTAAATTCAATAATTTCAATATTTTATTTGATAATTCAATTTAATATATTAAATTGATAAATTGATTAAAAATTTAAAATTTATGAAAAAAAATTAAATTAAAATATGTATTTCAATATTTTATTTGATATTTCAATTTAATCCATTAAATTGATAAATTGATAAAAAAGTGAA